>JBAIZL010000001.1:388000393-388137893 GCA_036971475.1 Prosapia bicincta
CACCCATGACCTGGATCCACCAGACAATCTCTTGTTTCCGCGACTAAAAACGAGCTCAAAGGATATCGGATCGTCTCCATCGAGGGGGTTCAAGAGGTTACGGGAGGGATCGACTTACATGATAGGCTCCTCTCATACTACACAAGTTACATTCGCACTAGGAAATGGATAATTCGTATGTTCAACCACTTCTTTGATGTAACCATAATCAATTGTTGGCTGATGTATAGGAGACAATGACAACAAAATGATGTTGCTAAAAAAGATCAATGTAAGGCATTTGCCTAAATTTATAAGAAACAAGTTTGCATCGAAATGTAGATTTCAGGGATGTAAGTCAAGATGCAGAGTCGTCTGTATCAAATGTAAAGTATATCTTTGCATAAATAATAATTGCTTTCAGAAATACCACACTTCTACGAGTTAAATTTATTTCAAAGTTAGCTGATGTTTTTATAATTTTATTTGTATATTTTTATTAAAAATAATTTTTTCAATAATATAAATGTTTTAGGGTTGAAATATAAGTTATGTTATTATTTTTCTAATGTGTAATTGACTTTTCTAGACTGTAATAAATGGAAACATATTAATTGTATTTACTTATTTATTTTTATAGTTAAGACCCAAGGTGCACATATGTGTACCACTTATATTTCAAAAATGGGGTACATTTTTGGAAAAAAAATTACATGGAAAACTTTCAATAACAAATACAAACATAATTACAAAATTTTAAAACAATCGATCAAGAACTTTGTTTCCGGAACTCAAGAGGACTGTATATATGGTTATTTTACAGTAACTATAACGGGTTTTATTTTCCACCATAAATAATTTGTATCACTAGAAAGGCCAATAATGAACTATCTTTATGAATTAAAGTGACTACCTGATGTAATCTGGATTGTGTAAAGCCTGATAATAATGCAAGTAAATCAGGAATGTAGCTTCAAATAGTATTGAGTTTATTAACTATTTGTGTCATCTCGGAGATAAAATAACAGGAAGCAATTCGTCTTCAGAGACCGATGTTGTTGTTATCGGTGGAAAAGATTCTTCTATTTGCCCTTTTATGGGTTTATGCATTAGTTTAAATATCCTGATTCAAGCTCACTCAATCGGATAACAGATCTCATTATACAAGCAGTAACTCTGGTAACCTAATTTGTCGACAAGATGGTTTTCCTCAGTAAAGTGCTCTTACTATCCAAGTAGGTTCTATAACCCTAAAATAATCCAAACAAAAACGAGAAAATGTACAAAATAGTAATAAATATGTATTAAGAAAATGTATCATAGGATCTGGACTACCATTGTTGTAGTATTGTTATACACGTAACCTACAGTAATATTTATAGCTTGTCTAAAAAAATTCATAACGCAAATGGAAACTACAATAAATTCTAGTTATTTCGGTAAGCTCATTTATCAATATGCAAACTAAACTAAAGACATCAGAAATGGCTTTGCCAACTCGATGCCAACTAATATCTTTTTATACTCTTGACAGTTTGCCAAGTTAGTTGAAACAACCCTTCCGTACTTCTGAACTGTCAGAACTATCTTTTAAATATATTCTAAATAAAAAGTCATCTATTAGAGTGTTTTAACTATTTGTGACAACTTGGCTGTGAAATTACTATTAAAACTTTTTTTAAACTACGGTACAAATTTCATAAACAATAAAACTACATAGTAAATTTCAAATTTCAAAAGGTGAAAAGTTTGTAATCCAAAAATATCACATGAATTCCAATCGCAATTACACATGCTCTCGTGTAAGCACTGTGTAAAATTTCAAAACGTATAAGTTTGTAAAACGTTTTAATTTTATCGTAGTTGTACCATTATTAACAGTAAAATCCATTTTTGTTTAAACTCTCATTATGACTTAACGTTTTAATTCCAAATATATCACATGAATGCCAATCATGCAATTACATATGATCTCGTGGTAAGCACTGTGTAAAATTTCAAAAACGTGTTAAGTTTGTAAAATGTTTTAATTTTATCGTAGTTGTACCATCATTAACCGTATCATCCATTTTTTTTTCAAAGGCTCATTATGGCTTAACGTTTTGATTGAAAATATATCACATGAATCCCAATCATGCAGTTACATGTGATCTCATGTAACCACTGTGTCCTAACAAGGTTATAATATCGTTTCAAAAATATTAATATAAAAAAAAAAATTACAAAGAAATCTCTATGGTTAAAATCGTCAGTAAGGGTGAGAAACGGAAATTCTAAAAGAGGTACGACATAGCCCTATGGTTTGAGAGTTAGATGAAATTATGTGTCAGTTATACTGTAACCTTGAATGCGGCGTACAACTGTCAGTCCTAGTAAAGACCTAGTAGTAGGAGGTGTGTACTATTACGTACCCTGTGGGATAGGAATGCGGGGTGGGGGCAAAGTTGAGCTTGGGTAGAGTGATGCTAAGTAAGCTACCCTGATTAAGTTACAATTATCTAGTATTAACCCTAACCCAAAGATAATAATTACCTTTGCTAGATGAACACAATAAAAGCTGAAAAACATTTTTATATTTTTAAAAGTCTTACTAAAATAGCCCTTTTTTAATCACCTTTTTTACAATTGTATTTTTATAGCCGCACATAATTTTTATTTTTTTAAACACTTGTTTTGTTTGAATGAGTAAAAAATTGTTTTTTTCTATTACTGACAGTTGAACCAATACCGTATTATGTTGAATTACAGCTTGAATATTAAGTATGTTTTAATGTGAATATCAATATTAAATATTATTCAAGTTAAAAGATATATAGAACGGGTAAAAATAAATAAAACTAGTATTAGCGAATAAAGATTCAGTTTTTATCATTATAACGATTTGACACCAAGTTGTCTGTCCTTTTATAGCTAGAGTACAAATTAAAATTTAAGAATAAGAGTTCATATAACAAGAATTAGCACTTACAATCTTACTAAACACTAAACAAAATTAAAATTCAGGCTACTCCTCAACATCATTATCTCTCTAAAATATCATCACTAATTTTAGAGCCGATGATAATAGATGTGCAATACTATTCTGTTATTGGTGCATATGTGAATTAGTTTTTTCTAATATATTTATTGTATAGTCGTAAAATAATAATTTAATTTCTATTTCAGACATATATAGCGCGGAAAACCAGCTTTCAAAACGTAGTCATAATAGAAACGTATTCTGGACTGGCTAATATTTTCTTGACCATTAAACAACTTTTTTATAGTGGCAATCCATAAATATTACTTGTGTCTTTTTTAAATACACTTTTAGTTGAAGAAGATTGGATTGAAATAAGAACTGGACAAAAGTCGATCAAAATAAAAACGTGGAAATAATACGTATAAAGGAGGAGAGCCGCAAAAAGGCAGAAGAGGAAGAGGGAGGAAAGAAAACGATGTGGAAAGCAAAGTAATACAAACATGAATTTAAAGGTTAAATTTGTTCTTATAGCTCGCACTTAGAAGGTTAAATGAATGTTTATAAAAAAGGAAATAAACGTGACTAATGTACTACAAATAGAATCACGGTTTTTTAGATTCGGAAGCTGTGTCAGCTGCAGATACACAATATGAAAGTATTTATTTGACAGAAATTAAGGTCTCCATGAATTTCAGGATTTATAAATTTTAGAAAACATTATTCCTTTGATATTTGTAACTGACGTTTTGCCATAGTTTTTGAGTTTTCTTTTAATTTTACAACGTTTGCTATGTTCAATGCTTATTAAATTTGAATAACTTACATTGAAAAAGGAATATTTATATAACAGTTAGTAAACAGGAAGTTTATATGACTAAATTATTTTGACAAGTGCCCAGCACTCGTTCCAACAAGTATTATGCTTTTATCAATGTCTTCTAAACTTTCAAACTTTCAAACTCATGCGTATTTTTAGTTCGTATGTATTTACCTCGACTTACTGCACGCATGTTAAAGCTAAAAGGGCGTCCGGCGTTAGATGATACCCTTCCCAAAGTAAAACCAGGCAACTGCCAAGTCACGTCTGTAACATTTGTGCCTCTTTACAGCAAAGTTCGATGTTAAGCTGTAAACACTTTTGCAGCTCAAGTTTAAACAATTTACCTTCATTCAAATACCAACAGATGGTGCTTCTTCGTACTAGAAAGAGTCACGTTATCCAAAAAGGATGCTTTAATCAATGCAATTGAAACAGGTTATTATGACTCATCTTTCACTAATTGCACATGTGATTTCTTCAAATGAATTATTAGGGGAGGATGAATCCTATTTAATAATTTCCAGGTATCGCTCCGATATACTTTGATATTTTTTTTACAACTTAATAAATACGATGGAGATGTCTTAAAACGATTAACATCAATTCAAATTTAATTTTTTTTATACAGTAAAACATTAAATTCATTATGTTGTTCTAATGATTTACTTGTCGCTCGACATTTCTTACAAATATATTCTAATATCGGATGAACTCATGATGGTTTAAACTTGTAATATTGTGAATATAGTGCAGACACTCTCATTTTATATTGCGCTGCCAACGCCTTCCTCACCTATCAAACCGCTGATATTGCTTTAAATATGACGTCATAGATAGCTGGAATTGTACTTAAGCGTTCCGCGCCATCAGATTTACTGGCTATAAACATAATCATTGTTTTTTAAATGCTTTCTCTGAATACGTAACACCCATAATGTTAATTAAGCAAAAGAAACGTATCATGGGCATAAAGTAATACAATCCAGTGTATAGTTTAGTGTAAGAAGCATATATCTTGTATAAGTCAGTCTTTATATTTCTTTGCTTAAAACTTCGTAATTGTTTAATTTACTATATATATATACATACATATATATATATATATATATATATATATATATATATATATATACATATATATATATATATTATCACTTTCACTTATGTACTTAAACAAGAACCTTACTTGGTATTTATGCGAGTTAACTTTCAATGACTGGCATTATCTTCGGGCATACTGAACAGGGTTGTTGTAGACTGCGAGCTGAGTGGATTTCCCGTTGACCTTGGTGTAACGTTATGTTCTGTTTTTAGATTCACTGCACTGTGCGAGTTTTTAAAGTTTGTTTTGGGGTTAGTATTGTCTATTAGATTGAAGAATTTATCGTTTTTTGATTTTACTTGTATTTGTTCGTTAATGATATTATTTTTATAAATTTCTAGTTGTTCCCAGATTGTCCTTTTATTTATTTAAACCTTTTTTTTATTTATTTAAAACGTACACCTTATAAAAAAAATACAAGAAAACAGTTTTGCATATCTTCAAATATATATATATATATATATATATATATAAATATATATACAAAAGTAATAAATTAAAAATTTTTCAAAAACAAGAATACTTTTAACAGCTTGAAGCAACTGTGGCGTAAATGTTTACATTAAATAAAAACAAGCTCTTACCACAAATTCAACAATTTTTTATTTTAACCTAATGTACATTTCAATTACAAAGTAATCATTTTCAGGGTTATTTTACAAATG
The DNA here is from genome assembly GCA_036971475.1 of Prosapia bicincta. Lineage (NCBI taxonomy): Eukaryota > Metazoa > Arthropoda > Insecta > Hemiptera > Cercopidae > Prosapia > Prosapia bicincta. Next base: position 388,005,922 of record JBAIZL010000001.1, read on the forward strand.
GCTTTACAGTCATTTGTAAAATACCTTTGAAGATGATTACTTTGTAAACGAAACGTACATTAGGTTAAAATTTAAAAAAATTGAATTTGTGATAAAAGGTTGTTTTTATTTAATATAAAGAATGCTTTTAATACATATATTAATCAAAGATTTTCGCCGATAAAACAGTACCAGCATCTTCTTGATTCTGTTTTATCGGCGAAAGCTTCAAGTAATATATGTATGAAAAGTATTCTTGTTTTTGAAATATGAGTAATTTATTAATTATATCACAAGAAAACATATCACCATATTTAATATATCCAATTTATATACAATCCTATTCATAAAAACATATGACTATAAAGAAATAATTTACTTTATATGTTACCGTGTAATTATATCAGAAGCCTATGTTGAAATTTATTGAAACCTAATGTCATAACAATTTGTATTCAAAGATGATAACATGCAAAATGTAAGAGGTATTGCGGAGAAAGATAGATAAGAATAAAAATAACGTAAATAATTCATGTAATGTAATAACCCCAAAGTTGGAAGTTGTCCCAGGGCAAATAAAGGCCTGTTCTGCAATTTGGGGGAGTGCACAGTAAGATTTCATTTTTATTTTGTTGTGCGTTTGTTCTTAACTCCTACTTTTAATAATATTATTAAATATCCGAAATTTGTTACAAGTTTTTGCAAAAAAAAAAAAAAAATTAATTTGTGTTTTTTCTTAGTTTTGTTTTTTTTGTTATGGAACATACTATGTATATTCATTTTCTGAGGTTTATAGAAGATGACAATGAGTTTTTCCAGAATAGAAAACATGTATTTCTTAAAAAGTCAAATTGTTTCACGGTTGTGTAAGTTTTCTTGCAAAATTTGTGTCATCACAAACATTTCATAATAAGAACATTTCACAATCGTATTTTTATTCCGTGACTGTTGGAGAAATTTTAAACTCACACTAATCTAATTAACTGCATACTGAACCTTGGACTTAAAACGTATTAAACAAAACCATTACAAAATAAAAAAATTGACTACGAAGGTTAAAAAGGATACATGTAGGTATTTAAAAATTTACTATATTTTATTCTCAATAAATTAGTATTCAATTATGTAATTTTTCACACAACTAAGCCTTTACAATGCGTAGATAGCATTATCAAGCGCTAGCTGACATGTTGCACTTGTGATACTGTGCGGTAATATAAAGGCTATGTTGTACACGTTATTATTTATATAATCGAAAAACCTTTGTTGTATAATTCTTTTGTACTGAGCAGGAACAAGGAACGCCTGTCTCTAAGTGAAGGCTCCAACAAATCAATTACACACAGCTTCATCCTCACGCTAATGAATTGCCCAAGTTTTATTGAAAAGCTGATGTCATTCCCGCAGAGTCTGCTTTGCTCAGTTTTTGTAACATTTTCTCTGCAATTAAAATACACCCACACACCCACACATTGCATCAGCTAAATTGCCTAATCCAAATATACGTATATATATATATATATATATATATATATATATATATATAGGTCTACATATATACGTGTTATACATACAACATGATTTACGAAGAAACACAGATACTTCATAAATATGCTATGAGATGATATACTTCCTTATTGAGTTATAATTAGCTACTGTTGTAGCCAAATTTCAAACTCCCCTATAATATAAGAAAGTAATGAAATTTGTTGGCAAATGTATAAGGTTGTAAATATTATTTTCTTATGGTTTTTGATTTATGAAAAGGAATAAAACTTCCAGAAACGTATCTCTAGTAGCTTTCAAGATATGAGGGATGTAACGGAGATGAAATTCGGTTTAAGTTGATCCCCGGTTTCGTTTTAAAACAAATTTGTATGTTCTCTATTTGTAAATTCTCTTATTTTTCGGCGTACTAGATTCATTACCAACAGTATAAGTCTTTTTTCTTTCAATTCTTCTATAAATGTATATATATATATATATATATATATGTATATATATATATATATATATATATATATATATATATATTTATATATTATATATATATATATATATATATATATATATATATATATATATATATATATATATATATATATATATATATATATATATATGATACAAACAGTACCAACATCCTCAGGAATGAAAATTACAATCTTACTGTTTGCCAACGAAAAGCTTTGGATATAAAATAATAAATACTCTTGTATTTGAATAACGTATGATGTTTAAAAAAAAAATAATAAAGTATATATATAATATAATTCAAGATATTATTGCTTGTATCACTTCAAGTGTATATTTTTTTAATATATATATATATATATATATATATCTGTTTAATTATCTTGCTGTTCCTAACATAAACTGAAAAATTTTACAAAACAATTTTTTAAATAATATTTTGAAACATTTTTTAATATAGCTTGCTTAAACGGTTCCACTTTTAAAGCTTATAAGCTTATACGTGTTTTAAGGCTATAGAGATAAATGTACTTTTTAAAAGACTGAACTAATTTAATTTCATTTAAATAATTATTTAATAAACTTTAATAAGAGAATTATAATTAGAGTCCATCTCTAAACATTTTGTACTCGTACTTTCGCTCTTGAGTTTCAACAGGATAAATGTAGAAATGAGGATGAAAGAAAATATTGAGTTAGGGGGCAAGCAATAATTCACAAACACACAACAATTACGGAAATAAATCGGGGTTGGAAAGTTTTTTCATTTGTAAGAAAAGCCAACGTCCAGTCAAGGAGGTCTTTATTTAGTGATTAGTGTTTTTTAGTTTTAGAACTGCCACAAACATACTTGTCAGAAGATATGCGAGAGAGTAAGGTTTATAGAGATAAACCGTATTTTAAGCAAATATCAATTAATTATGGAAGTTCTTATACATTTCCTCAATTCGTAAAATTTACTATGTCTTAATAAATTGATATTTATTCACAATAATTGATTAAATGGTTTTCCCTATAATATATATACCTACCTATAGTCTATTAGTTCACACATCTCGTTCAAAATTTCAATTGTTAAGAAAATAGTTTTTATTCATTAACTCAAGAATAGCATTGACACTTGATATTAATATAGTTTTTTGTAGTATTATTTCATGGATGGTAATGCGTGTGTGTGTGTGTGTGTGTGTGTGTGTATGTGTGTGTGTGTGTGTGTGTGTGTGTGTGTGTGTGTGTGTGTATGTGTGTGTGTGTGTGTGTGTGTGTGTATGTGTGTGTGTGTGTGTGTGTGTATGTGTGTGTGTGTGTGTGTGTGTGTGTGTGTGTGTGTGTGTGTGTGTGTGTGTGTGTGTGTGTGTGTGCGTGCGTGTGTGTGTGTGTGTGTGTGTGTGTGTGTGTGTGTGTGTGTGTGTGTGTGTGTGTGTTTCAACTTCAAGTTTTCATTTCCTCATTCAAAGATATCGTGCTTCATTTTTGCAACTTCATATTAAAACTTAGCTGTTGGTAGACCAAATGGTTCATTATGTTTAGTCAGAATTCAGACTACTCTCAATATAACTTATTGATATCCTACGTTCGTCCTCAGGATTTATAGCCTGATCAGAGCAAATCGGCTGCATTCCAAAGTAGCTATATATCAAATGGATTAAATTAATTCCCTCTTTAATTTATAGATCGAGCCCTTTAACCTTAAATGCAATCATTAGGATTGCTAGACTCACCGTCATGTCGATTTATGATTAATCAGTTTCTAAATATAGAAACCGTCTACAAAAATCGTTTAAAATTTCTGGTAAGGTAAGACTTGTGTTTATAGGTACTCGTGTCAGAACTAGGGGGAATGTAGCTGTTGCTGATGGGAAGCATTCGAGGTGGTTACAATGTTTAAGATAATAATTTCCTCATAACACTCAGTTCTCTTCTAGTCAACGCATTCCTCACAAACTGTTCTGTTTTCTCTCTGAAGTTATGTATTACTTAAGAATCAAGTTAATTAGGAAACGATTGACACAATAAATCAGTTATATAAAATAAAACCATGGATTATAGAGAATATACTTTAATAAAGATTATTGCTTTACACTAAAGAAATATACAAATGGCATGCATAATTGAACAATGTCTTTATTTAAATTAGTACCTGATTAAAATTGTTAAGAAAATATTACCATTATGCATTATTACTTATACCACATATATGTATCACTTCAAACTATATGAAGCGAGTTAAACTTGCAGAAAGTTTTAACAGTTGTTTAACGACCATTTAAATAATCGCCAATAGTTATTATCAGTAGACTACATGAGATGTAGAATAATAATGGTCTAGTCCAACTAACATTTATTGTCTAAAAACGTTAATGGTGATGATTTGGCTCAGAATAGAACACTTGTTCCATTTCCAAGGCGACACACTGAGACAAAACGTCTTTAATGCTATTCATGTTACACTTCCCCTTGATGTAGATGTATTAAAAACATTGAGTCTTTCCTTTAAACCACATAAGTTTTAACGATAATTTTCTCTTTCATGCTTCTAAGTGTTGCAATATTGTTCTAAATATATATATATATATATATATATATATATATATATATATATATATATATATATATATATATATATATATATATACACATATATAGTAATTAAAATTTATCTATGGATAAGTACAGTTTCTTTTATGCAAGAACATATATCTATTCCTCTAAAAGCCCGTATATTGGTATATCTTGGGTTTAACTAATACAGCCAAGGTAAATGTGCGGTAATGCATCCACATGTGCGGTCATGCATCCACATGTGCGGTGAATGTGAGAATTTTATAAATAAGGGATGATTTTACAGGCCTTTACCATTAGAATTTACGACAGAAAAGTGAAATGTTAGTTTTTAAAATGTGTATTTCCTAATAAGTTATTTCAGTAAAAAATAAATCAAAGCATTACGTATTTTGCTGGCTGCTCAAAAACGGATCAGTATTTAACTTGAAATTATAATTAAATAAACAAGACTAGATTAAGATAGGGTAGATTAAGATAGGGTAGATTAAGATAGGTTAGATTAAGATAGGGTAGAGATAGACCGCTGCAATTTAGTGCCGTGTGTTTTCAAATGTTTTGGTAAGGAAACTCTCTAAAATTGGTTTATATCGTTAAACAGCAATGTCGTAGCGTCCTCAAGAAATGTGTTGCAGAAATTTAGGTCGAATACAAGTTTTGAGTCAGTGCTAATTTAAAAAAATTAACAGTGTCTAAAATGAAAGTAGTTAAACAATGTAGGGTAAACAGTAACCAAATTCACCTATAAAACATAAGTTTGAACAGTGAAATAAAAAAAATACAAGTAGATTAAAACAGGGAGTAAAATAAGTTCATATTATAGTGATTTGAAGAGTGAGTCCCCCGCAGGGGGGTGCGGACTAGCCGCACCTACGAGGGATTTGGCATCCCTCGCGGTACCCTAGCCTAACACTACACCACTCACAAAAACATACACACACACATACACACACCAACACAATCTATACACATTTCAACACTTACATCTTCGCTTAGGGAATTTTGACTGGTCAGAACCGTTGCGCGTTGGGAGTGCTGAAAAGTCCAGAGCGTGACAAACTCTGGTCTGGGACGCTACTGTGAGCTTGCTCTGCTGAAGACGTAAGCGCGGTTTCTGGTCTACCAGCCGCTTCGATCCTTGGTCAGGGAGTGTCCGCGGTGCATGGGTGTCGGAGCCTGTGCACAGTATTACGAGTTCTCGACTGATGCCCATCCAGTCGAGCTAAGGAGAAAAGCTATAGGCCTCAGAGTTCTGAGGATTGGAAATGATCTTATTGTGATCCAAGGGTGTACCCATTCCTATAGTCTCACCCGTAACGCTTGACACGATGGCTGGCTTAAAAAATTTATGGATTCAAAAACCCCGTCAAATATGACTAGTTTAAAGAGAACACGCCAGGATTCTCCTGACGATCATATTCAAAAGGATTTGAGTAAAACGTTGATGGTGGCAACGTCGCAGACATTGCCATCAGCAAAGTATTTAGTTGTTTCTAGTGCCGAAGAAGGGAAAGATCTTTCCAAAGTTTCTCCCTTCCTTATTAACAAGGTTATTACTGCTTGTGCTGGAGGCCCAGTAGCCTCTATTAAGAAACTAAGAAACGGAACACTGTTAGTTGCGACTTCCACCGACAGACAAACTCGTTCTCTATCAAAAATGACCTCCTTCTTTGACCAAGTCATGGTATCTGTGGCTCCCCACAGATCCTTGAATTACTCAAAGGGGGTCATCACATGTAGGGATTTAATGTACCTTCCGGTTGATGAAATTAAGTCCGAACTGTCTTCTCAGTCAGTTACGGACGTTGTCCCTATCATGAAAATGGACAAAGGAGAAAAAGTAGCAACAGCTTCTTTTATCGTCACATTTGGAAAACCGGAAATACCCGAATACTTACATGCAGGTTACCAAAGGCTCTCAGTGAGACCATACGTGGCTAACCCTAGGCACTGCTTCAAGTGCCAGCGATTTGGGCATATCAGCTCTACGTGTTCGAAGCAGAACATATGCGGTATATGTAGCGTTGAAGGCCATGATGTGTTAATTCTCCGAAATGCGCCAACTGTGGTGGTGACCACCCAGCGCGATCCTACAACTGTCCCACGTTCAAGGAAGAGAAAGCTATCCTAGGCATCATGGCGAAAGACAAGCTGTCGTTTCCAGAGGCCAAAAAACTCTATCGATCCACTCAGCCAAAGACAGACAGTAAGACTTATGCCGCTACCCTGACCGCTTCAAAATCGTCTTGTACCAACTGTGCTGAGCTGTCCAAGAAGATCGAACCTCTAACCGAACAAGTGTCTCGCCTTTTGTGCTTAGTCACAAATGGCCCGTCTTTGAATTTGGTACAACCTGCAGCAACGGATAGTGTTTTGCCTCGTGTACCTGTCCCTTCCACTGGGGGGATTGGAGCACGAAATAAATCACTAAGCGAGCCTTGTGTTTCTGTGCAGAAGATATTATCAACGGGTAATAAACCTTCTGTGCAGAAGACGTTGGAAAAATCAAAACCACGTAAACCAGTGTTACGTCAGACCACATCGCCTCCGTCGTTACCGGGTATTAAGAAAAATGCTAACAAAGGAGGGAATGTAAAAACTACCCCTCCTAAACCCAAAACTTCCTCAGATTCCATCCCTGAACGGGTGGATATGGAATCTGAGAAATGTAAGCCTGAGACGTCTAAAAACGTCCCAGGAAAGAAAGGAGAGAGCACCAATGGGTGTCAAATCAACCCTTTGCTAAGGTAATAAATGTCTTTGCTTAGGAAGTCAGTGATACAATGGAACGTCAACGGTGTTAGGAGTCACATAGAAGAACTTAAAGTACTCGTGCGAGATGTGTACCCAATGTTTGTATGTCTACAGGAGACACATCTCCACGCATCGCATAATTTCCATTTAAGGGAGTATTCAGTTTTTAGATCGGACTTCGTTACAGAAGATCGAGCTAGAGGTGGCGTAGCCATCCTAGCCCGTGACTGTATCGATGCTGTTTCTCTAAACTTAATATCTCCTTTACAAGCCGTAGCCGTTCAAACAGCTGTCCCGTATAAAATCACTGTGTGTTGTGTCTACTTGCCACCACAAGAAAACCTGCATCACAGTGATTTAGTGAATTTAATAAGCCAGTTACCAACTCCGTTCTTATTGGTATGGGATTTTAATGCCCACCATTCGTCTCGGGGATCTCCGACTTGGAACTCTCGAGGTGACGATGTTGAGAGTGTGAGAACGGAACTGGACTTATGTCTGCTAAATGATGGTTCGCCTACCCATTTAGCAGCATCTACTGGTGGATGGACAGCTGTTGACCTATCTATTTGCAGCCCTCAATTAGCTACTAGATGCACATGGTCGGTACTCAATGATTTGTATGGAAGCGACCATGTGCCTATTAAGATCAGTTTATGTGACTCCCAACCCTGTTATGCTCGAAATCCCAGTTGGATTTTGCGAAAAGCCAACTGGGACTCATACTCGAATTACCTTGTATCACTTGACATGGATTATTTGACACCCATTGATGAAAATATAGAAAATATTATGAAAGCAATTTTAAATGCCGCTGAAAAGACCATTTCCAAAACCTCTACGCATCCACGCCGACCGCCTGTGCCGTGGTGGAACGATGAATGCACAGAAATCCTCCGTTTACGACGAAGAGCTCTTAGGAAATTTAAACGACACCCAACGAATGGAAACCTTCAGGAATATAAAATACTCCGTGCGAAAGCACGAAGGATATTTAGGCTGAGTAGAAAGAACTCTTGGGAACATTAGCACAATTAGACGAACAACTCCGTCTTCCACAGTGTGGAGGAAACTAAGATCAGTTTGTGGTACTTCCACTCCGTTGCCAGCCATTGCGCTGAAGCAACCGGATGGAAGAATAATCTCAAACCGTGATGATATTGCTAATGTACTTGCTAAATCATTTTCTAACTTTTCTGCTACTACAGCCTATAATAGATTATTCCAGATTTATAAACTTAAGGAAGAAGCAATACCGTTTACTGTTGGGTCGTCTGGGGACTCTCCTTTAAACACTCCTTTCTCTATAGGGGAATTGGAGCCAGCTCTTGCGTCAACGAAGGATTCTGCACCAGGTCCTGATTCTATTGCGTACTCCATGCTAAAACATTTACTATCATCGGCGAAACTTGTCCTCCTTCGAGTATACAATCGTGTATTCGAGGAGCGCTTTTTCCCTGATGCATGGTTAGAATCGACTATAATTCCTCTTTTGAAGCCAGGTAAGGACAAAACCAACCCCAGTAGTTACCGCCTATATCACCTACAAGCGTCTTGTGCAAACTACTGGAGAAGATGGTTAACCGCCGTCTTGTCTGGTACCTAGAAACCAACAACCTTCTTAGCAACGAACAATGTGGTTTCAGACTAGGACGCTCATCAGTTGACCAATTGGTTTTGATAGAATCCGCTATTCAAGATGCCTTTCTCTTGCGTCAAACACTCGTTACGGTTTGCTTTGACCTTGAAAAGGCATATGATATGGCATGGAAAAGAGGAATTCTGAACACTCTGAAATCATGGGGTATACAAGGGAATATCCTAGCATTCATCGCTAACTTTCTTTCTAATAGATCTTTCCGCGTTCGACTTGGAGGCGCGTATTCAAACAGCTATACACAGGAGAATGGTGTACCGCAGGGCAGCGTGCTGAGCGTCACGCTATTTGCCGTTGCAATAAATAGTATCACCAGCAATATACGATCTCCGGTACACTGTTCCCTTTTTGTGGATGACTTTTGTATATATGTGCCTGCTCGTAGTATGGCAACTGCGGAAAGATCTTTGCAGTTAACAATATACAGATTAGAGGAATGGTCAAAATCTACAGGTTTCAAATTCTCTGCTTCGAAGACCCAATGTGTAGCATTTAGTCGTCGTAGGCAACACCAGGAGCCGATCCTTTATCTTGACGGGGCTCAGCTTCAAACCACGGATAGTGTTCGATTTTTGGGTCTTTTATTTGATAAAAGACTCTCATGGAGTCCACATGTTCGTGATTTGAAGGTAAGATGCAGCAAGAAATTGGATATGTTAAGAGTCCTTAGTGGTACGAATTGGGGAGCAGACAGAACTAGTATGCTTCGGTTTTATCGCGCAGTCGTTAGATCGCGCATAGATTATGGTTGTCAAGTCTACTCATCTGCACGACCTACAGTTCTGAAAATTCTTGATACCATCCACCACTCTGGACTTAGACTGTCTACTGGTGCATTTAGAACTAGCCCAATCCCTAGTCTTCTTGTCGAAGCTGGGGAACCTACCCTTTCTAGACGACGTCAGATGCTACAAATATCTTACGTTTCTGTTCTTCGAAGCAAACCCAACCACCCGGCATTTGATATAGTCTTTCATAATACGTTAAATCAAGTGTACAATACACGTCAACGTTCGACCGCTCCATTTGGCCAACGAACGATAAGAATATTGGATGACCTTGAGTTGCAACGTCCAACTATGTTTGAACGACGAATGTGCTATCTACCTCCATGGATAATAAAAACGCCCCGCTTTGATTTTTCATTGTCCAGTTATATAAAACACGATACTCCTGTTGTGGTCTACCACCAGGAATTTTCATCCATTTATAAATCTCACCAACACAGTGAAATTATTTTCACTGATGGATCTAAACTGGACAATGGCGTTGGGTGTGCGTTTTATGCATCTAGTTGTACCTACACGTACGGATTGGCCTCAGCTTGCAGTGTTTTCACGGCAGAACTATTTGCTATTTTTAAAGCTTTGACCGTCATTCAATCTCGATCTTCGCATTATCTTTTGTGTTCGGACTCCAAAAGTGCTCTTCAGGCTCTTCAGGATATTTTCTCTAACAACCCTTTAGTTGGGGACATTTTGTGTGCTGTACACAGGCTTCAATTGAGGGGTGTGGGGGTAACTTTCTGTTGGGTTCCTGGACATTGCGGAATACTTGGAAACACAAAAGCGGATGAAGCGGCGAAGAAAGCTACAAGTTTGGTGCCTATTACTCAACTAGTTATGGCATCCGATTATGTGTGTTTCGCGAAACATTTATTGCTCGCTGCTTGGAATGACGAGTGGCATACCGTGATTCAGAATAAGCTGAGGGAAATTAAAGATACCGTCCGTCCATGGAGGTCTTCAATTCGTTCAAAACGTAGGGAGGAAGTGGTGGTTACACGCCTTCGCGTTAACCACTCTTTTGCAACTCATGGATATTTGATGAGGCGTGAAGATCCACCAATATGCCAATATTGCGGTGATATCTTCACAATAAAACATATTTTAGTAGACTGTGTTAATGTAAGCAATATTTGTGACCTTTTTAATTTAAAAGGGAGTTTGAAGGTGGTGCTAAGGGACGATGCCTCGGCCATTGACCGAGTCATCGCTTTCTTGCACCACTTGAAAATATTTTTTTAAATTTAATACATAAATATATATATATTTTTATACATATAATTCTCTGTTTCTTTTATTTATTTAATTTAATTTATTTTGTGTTCTTGTTATTGTTATTGAGATTTATTTATTGATAAATTGTTACCTATTATTGTTTTACATATTGTTATTATTTATTTACTGTTATATTTTTTGTTGTTGTAATTTTGTTATTTAATATTGTTATAGACTTATTGTTGTTTTTTGTTATTTATTGTTGTTGTTTTTTGATTTGGAATTTTTGTTGTATTTAAATTTATTTGGTTTTATTTAAAATATTCGTTGTTCCGTGTTAGATTTAGTTTGGCGATGATAACCACAAATGGGTTTTCGCCAGGAAAAAAAAAAAAAAAAAAAAAAAAAAGAAAAAAAAAACTGAAGAGTGAGTAGACTACGTCTAATGAAATAAAACAACTCTGGTGGTTTTATAAGAAAAATTGTATTTGTTAATATCATTTACAACAAAATAAACATTAGATGGAACCGTTGTATATGATCTACATCATTATGTTTGCAGGCCTGTCGTAATAGTTCCTCCCAACGGTAGCAAACTTCCCACTATGCGCCGACCCAGACACACTGTAACCGCACATTAAAACTCACGCGTATTTCCCAAGTGAACGAAACCACCAATGCCATTAGTATTAACGAGGAAGCAGTGTTGTCCACAGTAACGCATTCTGATAACATTAAAGGCCAATAGATGGCGTTTATCATTGCCAACATATTCCTAGGCAGGCCCTAGCCAAACTTGTGTGGATTCAGTTGTATTGAACGGTTCAAAGCTGTTTGAAATATCACAAGTGAGCTACTCTAAGGGAGTAACAAGTAATTAACCCTTTGATCAGTTATAAAGAACGAACATAATAGAGAAAAATAAGCTGCAAGGGGTGGGGCTAAACTTTGAGCACTCACCGGAAAAAGTACAGTGACACTTATTTGTATGTTGTGATTTTTATATGCTAAATTTGAACGATCGTTTCTGGAAATGTGCCTACTATTTACCGTATGCAACTGCTTACATGTTAATCCATACGTTAATGGTAAAAAATATGTTTTATCAACCTAATACTACCAGTGATACCTTTTCTAACCCTAACAGTTACAAATACTACCTATGTACGAACAGTATACACCTAAATTTTTAGCCAGTAGCATTATTTCCTTCCTGCAGACGAGTCATTTTTTAATATTCGTTTTTTACTTCTCTATAAAATTCAAACATTGTACGAAGTCATGTTTGTTAAATTCTATTTGGTTTATCAGCCTCCATTATTAGTGTTAGACGACGAATATGTTCTCGAGTACATTAGTTTTTATCTTCATGTTCATGATTTGATTGATAATACCAAGAAAGAGTTTTCGGAATACAGCTATATCTAGTTTTCTTCCTATCTCTACTGCGCACTCGTTAATGGAGAAAAATAGTTAATTACAAGATTACATTCTAGATAGTTTGAAGTAAATGCATTACTTGATTCATGTTTCTTTAAAACTGCTTAGTTTTTTTATTATTTCTAGATCTTATGAACGTTTTATATCGATCATGTAGGCCGACGATTCAAACTGGGTGGGTCTACATTAATAGAACGGTATTAAATACAACACGACATTCTCTTAGAGAAGTTAATTCTGTTTCTAGTCTAAACACGAAGAAGAAATTGAAACAGTATAAAAGATGTTAAAGATATTTGTGAAACGTGAAAGGGTATAAGTTACAAAATATGTTAAAACGAAGAAGAGAGGATCTAAAATTGTGTGAAATGAAGACAATATATACACTTATTACATTATACTCAGCATTATTTTACAGCTCCTGAACTACATGAACTTATAGGTTCTATTAACGTTTAGACTGAGTCTTCTTTAGACCTTATTTCAGCTTCATTAGAAATTGTGCTTTAAGTAATTAGCTAAGGACCGAACGTTTCCTCCTTTGTATATCGAAATGGCATTATGTCATCATCTTCAGTGATGCTATCACAAACAAAAAAGTAATTTAAAAAGTTCAAGATGACCTCTAATTAAACCTATTTTTCAATTTAAGTTTTGTTTGTGATGATGACACGGATTGAAGTCTCTGAATGTGATGACATATTGCCATTCCAGATTAAAGTATAATTGTTAGTTGTATATACATCTTGTTTTTATAACCTCAAGTCACAAGTTAGCTCAAATATTATTTAAATTATAATGTTGTTCAGAAACTGACGTCCAGGAAATCCTAGCTCTATTCCAAAGCCAGTAATATCTATTGCCAATGTTATGCCAGATGATGGAAACACAACAGTGCAAATACCACAGGAGTATCGGCGAGGCACACTGAGGACGGTGGTCAGGAGTTAGTTTACCCGTAATGTTTGTGATGAGGCTAAGTTTCACACAGTACCTACACGGGATGAGATGTAACTTTGTAACCGTAAGGTAATCAAGTTGGTGCTTGACCAACACTAAGTCAGGGGTTATCTCGCTACTTCAAATGTCATGTAGGCCACTGAGCATCAACTGGGCAAGTCTCTTGCTATGTCTGAAGAATCATACTTCAAAGTAGATAAGTTTAACTCAAGAAACATGATGCTTTGTTTTCCATGATGCGTTCATTATCCTTGTGGTATCATGAATAACCACAAAGGCTCAAATTCATTTATCAACAAAAACAGAAAGTAGTACCACATTGAAACTAAGCAAAAACTGAATCTCGACAGGTCCAGGGTAAAAGTCGTTTTACCACATATTATGAAAAGTAAGGATTGCCACGCAATTTCGTTTATAGGTGTATTTCTTCATTTGAAGCGAATATTTATGTCAAAAAACACGACATGGCGTTCCATTAATTTAAAGCTTTAATGTTTTCAGATATTTCATGATACCCTGGTTTTGTTGTATTTTTTCATGTCATAATTTATGAGAATATGATTACTTATAATTAAATGAAAACTCGGTTGATGCGTGAGTCAAAGAAACCTGATTTGTTAAAAATTTTGCAACTTTTTTAATTAAATCAGGTTTCTTTGACTCATGTATCAACAGAGTCTTTATTTCACAAACGTTTGCGAGTGTACACCTCATCATTATTACTTGTAATTGTTCTCTACTTTGAAACCTTCTCTGTCTCTTGTTTTACATGACGGTTAAAACTTTCTCTGATTATTATTTTATATGACGGTTAAAATGGTACAATGAGCACTAACTGTAAAATGTAATAGTCTAGGACAAAACGAAGGGAATTGACTTATAGAGAGAAGTGAAGGTCTGAAAGATAACTACCCTTGATAGCATCATTTGGATACATTAACTTGTTAAATCTTTGAATATGGAGAAGGGAGGATATACTGTTATGGCAGAAAGATATTGTATCAGATATTGACACTCTGTGTTCACAGTTGCATACTTAAAGTATACTTACACTTTATCAGAATCATGAGAAGGTATCTACATACACCACCCACCTTCTTGTAATATGTAGGGTAAATCGTTTTGGTAGAAAGATATTGTAGGAGATAATGACACCACGTGTTTACAGTTGCATAGGTAAAAAATATACCTTATAAATATTATAGATTACATTTTCGGACATGGTAACGGCGACTAACTACTTGTCGAAACGTCTTCTTTGTAACAAACAAATTTACAAAACTCTAATTTCAACCATTCATAAAATAAATTTTGGTTTTAAAAGGTATTTTCGTGCAATCCCGTAATGTGACATTGACCAAGGTAAGCACCCGACGGCTATCTAAACCACAAAATTACCGTAACCTTATAATTGTTGCCAACCTGTCGGCATCAACGTACCGTAGGAATACCTGTCCACAGGTAACATTGCTCAACACTGTATACATTGCAATATATTATTAGGCTTCAGGTGTAACATTGCACCTAGATGAACTTGATGTTTGAATTTACATACAAGAATGTGATATCCTTGATTTTTGGGATAGAGGTCCTCGGTTAGAGGTCAATTAGAGGTTATCGCCGCATGCTTTTAGTCTAGTTAGGTAATGGATATTGATTATCTATAAACATATAAATTGAAGTTGAAGAATATTACATTCAAGATGCACACTATTACACAGGTAGAATATTGTAATATTTATATTGGTATTAATGGTAACAGTGAGGAGCGTTTTCAATTGGTAGGACGTTTGCTCGGTTGGGACGGATAGCAGGTGGCGTAACAACCCATCAGGGTTTTGTCGTTAAACTTAGGGGAACTGGCTGATTAAAAAAAAACAACTTCACAGTAAATAACTTCAAACTACGAAACTTAAAAAACTATAACAATACAAAACTGTTAAAACTCGCACAGAAACAATTTCTGTGCTCAATAACACAATGGGTTTAGGTACTAATTGCTTTAACTGAATTTCTCTACTGCTAAGGCGAGAGAATTTCACTTGAGTAAGATGTAAGTTTGCCGACAAGAATAGCTATTGCTTAGCGATTCCCAACCGATTGGTCGCGGAGAGGTTTCAGATGGGTCGCGACTCGATCCTAAAACTATCAAAAACCAAAAATTAAATGAAAAAAGATTAGAAAAATCAAAGCATATCGGTTCGTATTTTAATCGCGTTCTTTTAGCCATAGTTCAGTAAAATAATAAAAAAGAAAACGCACAAGCTTTTGAAACTTCATGACGTAACAATAAATTATATCTATCTATCTATCTATCTATCTTTCTCTCTCTCTCTCTCTCTCTCTCTCTCTCTCTCTCTCTCTCTCTATATATATATATATATATATATATATATATATATATATATCAAATATGGTGATATGTTTTCTTGTAATATAGTTAATAAATTAAAAATATTTCAAAAACAAGAATACTTTTAATGAATATATTTATTCCTAATTATATAAAATATGTTTTCTTGTTTAATGATCTAAAATAACATAGGTTATTCAAATACAAGAATATTTATTTATATTCAAAGCTTTTCGTTAATAAACAGTACCAACATAATCAAGAACGAATAATACAAAAATGCAAGATATAAAACCAAATTATATCTTGCTTTATTGTATTATTCATTCCTGATGATGTTGGTACTGTTTATCAACGAAACCCTTTGAATATAAATTAATAAACAATCTTGTATTTGAATAACCTATGTGGTTATATATAATATTATACAGCATATATATATAGGGCTACGCAAATATTTTTTTTTCTCCACTATGGGCAGTTGGATCGAGGAAATATTTCGATAAGGTGTTTCCCACTAAAAAAGTTTGGGAACCATTAAATATTTTCGATTTCTGCCATATGCGTTTTGAATATTGAGGACAAAAAGCAATAAAGTTTGCCGAAATTACATTTTGGTATACCCAATGATAAAGGGGCTCATATATTTGTCAAGACATTGAAGTGGTAGTTATCATCTGGGTTTGGCTAATTTGAAATTTTCCTACTCTCTTCCTGTTCCCATTGTATTAATATTAAATTAATTAACATAAAATGAAAATTGTAAGAGGAAAGACTAATATTAGCAATTGGTTGTTTCCATGTAACCGTGACTTACAAAGTATCATTGCAAGGAAAAATAATAATGTAATTGATGAGCCGTGGTTAAATTGGTTGATGAATAATATCCTGTTCTATACCAATTTATGTAGGTGATCTATGACTTCAGATGCCGCTGAGAGTTATCGTTGTCACTTATAAAACAATAATACCCCTAAATCCCACCCTAAGATGACCAATTCCGCAATGATTTTGCTTCTATTCTCTCTTTTAATAACTGTACCTCAAAGCGGTTTTTTTTTGTCAAGGTCTTATATTATCGTAATTCATTTCGTCCCTTTATCACTCGAAATTCGAGTACCTTTATCGATTTTACAGAACGATATTAAAAGTAACAAGAGAAATATGGACTTTAGATGAGTAAATATTATCCTATATTTTAATAAACCGACGACCTTCCAACAGCTAT
This sequence comes from Prosapia bicincta, assembly GCA_036971475.1. Lineage (NCBI taxonomy): Eukaryota > Metazoa > Arthropoda > Insecta > Hemiptera > Cercopidae > Prosapia > Prosapia bicincta. The sequence goes on from JBAIZL010000001.1 coordinate 388,022,829, forward strand.
TTTGCTGCCTTACTCAGAGCTTACTCAATCCTTTCCCTGCGTTATTCACCACAAGCTTCAAGAATGACCAGGATAAAATTTACGAAAATAACGTAATAAAATATCCTCTTGTTCTAATCTTCAAGTGATTATCACAGGAAAGATTGAAGTAAAACCTAAAGCAGGCATAATACTAGTTGTCATCTGACATTTCCACCGTATTTTAAAACAATTCGTCTTTTTGTAGCTATTAAAACGTTTGAAAATAAACACAAACATTATTAAAAGTAATTTGATAACTCTCTAAATATGATCGAATATAATAATCGATTCAAATACTACATCATATTGAAAGATTCGCGACGTTTCACAACGCCAACGAAGAAAGAGGAATCGAACAGATCCATTTGCAAGAGAAAACGTAGCCAGTAAGGCAACACTGTGATCTAATCAATGACTATGTTTGACCCATTTTCCGTGCCTTATTGGTTTCACGAAACGAAATACTGTAACTTTGAGACTACCAATATGGTTTTATTCCGTCGGAAATCGATGTTTTAAAATGTCGAGTTGATACGGTATAAAGAAAGAAGAAAACAAATTAACTTATATTTCAAATACTGCTTAAAATAATACGAATAGACAACAGTGTAATTAGGTAAACACTATTGAAGAAACTTATGAAGATCATTTTTACGATTATTCTTTCATCCTTTAGAAAACACACTAAAGTTATTTAAAATAACTTATATTTGGGAATGTTAATTTAAAAATATGTTCGACAAATTTAGCAATAATACAAATAAAAAATATTCCACCAAATACAAAAATAATAAAATGAAATAAAACAACTTGCATGTATAAAGTGATTTATGCTGTAGACAATATGTGTAAAATCCCGTAGCGACGACAGTGACAAGGGTAACGTGTCCGATGGCAATCTAAACTTTGTACCCATCCCGTTACTATAACGTTATCATTGCCAACCTGTCTGAATAATCGTAACGTAGGATTACCTGGCACTGATAAGGACCCATTGTGATGTGTACATTGATGTATTTCTCCGCAATGGATAAAATACATTGTAAACTATTCTTTAAAACAGTAGGAGGGTTGTTGTTTGGTCTATTGTATGAATACTCAACATGGACCTTTTTTGTGTATTAAAAATACTATAAAGTCATTTCTACACAAGAATAACTATAGCAGTTCCTTTTTAAATTTTTAGTTCGCTGTTTTAATAAAAAAGGCATTGGTGGCCCCCAATCGCCATTTCAGTGTAGGGATTATCTATTACCGAATGCGTTCAGATTACGTATAAGTAGTGACACATAGCAAGAGACTTGCCGAATTTTGTTAAAAATTTACAATGAAAACTTGTGCGCCGTATCTCATTGTGAATCAGCCTCTATCTTCATTCTAACCACAATTAGATGGGTACACTCTGCCTAGATAGTATTTGAACAATAGTGGGTTCGGTTTCTCCTCCCGTAACCATGTACTAATTCCAGTATCACAAATATTGTCATTTATATTTTATGAAACTATAATTTATATACCAAACATGTAAATACGTCTTAAAACAGGGACTGACTATACATTTTATTACTAATACTGGCCCTTCATTCTCTTATGTACAATCCTGGTAATGGTTTCCTCTAGTTTTTGCTACAAATTTCCTACCATTAATTGTTTAATATTCCTGATGATGTTGGTACTGTTAGCCAACGAAAAGCTTTGAATTGTAAATATATATATATATATATATATATATATATATATATATATATTTATATCGCAATATGTATTCTTGTGTATTAATAAAGAACTAAGTCAAATACAAATTCAAGAATTATAATTGAATTTACAATTATAAATGTAAATTCAATTATAATTCTTGTATTTGTATTTGACTTAGTTCTTTATATATATGTATATAAAGAGGGAGAGAGAGTAAGATATAATAAAAAGTAATTAAAAAAAAAAAATGAAATCAATTCCTGCTTGAGTTACCAAAGAAAAACCTTATTTTACTTACCCTAGATAATGTGACTAAAATCATTTGTTTCAGTTATAATAGCAATGTGTTGTAACCATGGCAACAGTTTAAGATTGTACAATGGATGTTTTGGCGACAACCAGTTGGGGGGGGATACATATACATCTGGAGAAATATATTTCCAGGTATTGAAAAGTTGCCGCAATGCAAAGGCGCGCCAGACTTCGAACATGAAGATTCTCAGTTCGATTCCGGCTGGAGCCCAACAATTTATATTTTATTTTGTAACACTCTTAAAAATAAGGTGTTCCATATAAATTCATTTATATATTTAATTTTTATTTAATAATTATATCTTCCCAATATAAAAGAAAATTTTTGTTTAATTCGTCCTCATTGTGAAGCTAGCATAGATAGTAGCACCCCTAGAGGGTAAAAATGTAAAATATCGTACGAGTCTTTTACGTTCAATAATGGTATCAAACATACAAAAATTATCCCCTATATGCCTTGAAAAATCGCGCTGAGCGATATATTAAAAACGTGAAAACATGTTAATAGCATACTTCCATAACAAACAAACATCTTGGGACGAAGGAATAAGCCTTTTGCAGAGGAGTTTAAATTCTGCTCTAAATGAATCTACTGGATATTCCGCATTCGAATTACTGTTTAACTATAAACCGAATGATCCTTTAAGCAACATGTGGGGCTTAAATGATATAATAGAGAACAAGTGTTCGAAGGGGGAATGGATAGAAAAGATTAGTAGAGCAGTTGAAAATTTAAAAAAATTTTCAAAACGCAACGAAAGATACGGAAAATATGTTAAAGAGAAAAACAAACATCCGTTTAAAATAGGAGATGAGGTTTATGTTAGATGCCATTATTTATCGAAAAAGGTTGATAATTTTCAAAGTAAATTGGCTATGAAATATGAAGGTCCGTATAAAATATTGTATTTTTTTAGTCCTGTGTCTGTACTGATCCAACAAAGTAATAACCTCAATAATATAAGAAGAGCTCATATAAGTCAATTAAAATTGAAACAGGGACGTACTGAAAGATAAATTCCTTATAAAAAGGAAAGGGGTTGGAAAATTTCATAGGGTATACAAGTAAAGGTATATACGATTATACGCAATTGCATATACAACACGACAACAATATATATGTCAAGCCTGCATGGTATATAGCCCACACAAATACACGAGGCTGACTGACTTATAGCTTCTATTACATTTAACACAACACGATTCCAATACGACTAGGAATCCAGACTTTACACGACAGACTAACCAAATTGTGTACAATCTAAATATACCACTTGAGTATGCGTTTACAAGCAAGGGCTACTATTGATTATCCTTTGTGCAAATGTAAAAAAAAGGAAAAAGAATATTAAGGTATGGGACTTAAAATTTCAAGATTTACAAATGTTCAGAAATGTAAAAGATGTAAGTTAAAGGTAAGGTTAGCGTGAAGAAGGAATTTTAAGCTATGGGACTTAAAATTTCAAACGTTTACAAATTCATAACATACGCCGTACAAAGTTGTAATATAATAACATAAGGTTGTTAAAACAATGAAGTGCTAACGAAACCTGAGAATATTAGTTTAAAGATATGGACTTGAAATTCAAGATTTGTGAAGTGTGTAAAACGAGTTTGCAAAATAATATTGTAAATGTGGTTAGTCAACGGTAGGCCCGTGAGAGCTTACGTGAGAAGCGGTCTTACTTCCGTAGGGGGAAGAGCGAACATTCCATAGTGGAGAATGTAGGTAAACAAAAACATCCGTTATTGAATAGATTGTTTACACTTTTACTATAGTACGTTAGAGCTCTATATAGTACGTATAAACTTTTCTTCAATTGTAAAAGGGGACTGCACACACTCATGTATAAAATGTTGAAGTAGAAATAAGATGTAATGTCGAACAAAAATTTTCTTTTCAAGTCGACAAGAGAAAATGTAACACTCTTAAAAATAAGGTGTTCCATATAAATTCATTTATATATTTAATTTTTATTTAATAATTATATCTTCCCAATATAAAAGAAAATTTTTGTTTTATTCGTGCTCATTGTGAAGCTAGCATAGATAGTAGCGCCCCTAGCGGGTAAAAATGTAAAATATTGTACGAGGTAGTAACTCAGGGTAATTAACTGACATTTAATGTTTTATTAGATTTGTAGTATTAGGGTTGTTTCCAATATTTTTATTGTAAAAACAGATTACTTAAGACGGCCAAACAGTTGTCTTGGTTTGGCCGGATGTGATACGCTGGCAGTAGAATGTCAAATTGTCTTAAAAAAGATGAATTATTTAAGCCAGGTAGAACACGTAAAGGCGACCACGTTTTATAAAACACTTACTTAGATATAGACTACGTTTCTGCAGCTCAGTAAGCGATATTTATCAGTGTCTGAGACACTTGCCTAATGATTAAAAAAACTTTATGTCTCACTAAGTTGAAAAAAAAATAATTTACTTAAATTATATCTTTAGTAAGCCATCATATTACTAAGATAAAACATAAATATTCTGGCAATCATTATGTAAAACAAAATCTGCTATGTATGTATTTAACCAGGGCTGTAAATTTCATTTATTTCGTTTCATACACGAGAGTCTAAGGATATTTTGACCCTAAATCAGAGAATAATGAATGTTAGCATTCACATCAGATCCTGAATATTCCCCTCCCACTTTCACAATGTACCGATTCCGTCCTGACTAACAATGGAAACCTTCCCTGCGACTAATTGTTTCCGCAACAACAGACGACTGCCTACAACGAGAGCTGGTTATTAATGGCGCATAACTGGGGCAATTTATCACCTAAGACGTTACTTGACTGTTGGATAAAGTAGAGCACTTACGAAGTTTCCTGATAACTGATGGCTCTAAATGGTAATTGATTGTCTTTCCGTTCAGCAGGTAGTTTATATTTGGGGTTTACAAAACTAAAGATTTCGAGCGGTCCTAGTGCTTAAAGAATTTTGATTTGGATCACTTCCTAATTTGAAAATCAGGGTAGTGTTGTTGATCACCAGCTCGTGGTGCCTCCTGAGCAATCTAAACGATCGACCAACGGTTCAGAAAAAAAACATTTTAATATCATCAGTCTCTATAATCCCCCAGGAATAACACCATCTTTCGAAGACATAGGGAGAGCCATCCAACCTAATATTTTTGGAGATTTTATCAGCACGTCAGCGAGATGGGGCTACACAATTTGTTACCGGTTGGAAGGATAACCGAAGAATCGATAACAATCACCTACAAGTCATAGACACCCCTCCAACATTCTTATCATATACTGAAAATGTATCAAGACCGGACTTTAGATAAAACATCTAAATACTGTTGAGAGAATTAATGCAAAACTACTGGAGGATGCAGGGTGTTGCGGCCACAAATTTATACTTAACCCCCTAACCATAGGGACAGAGAATACCTAAATACCCGAGGTCCCAGATAAAATTTTCAGAAAGAGGACTTTATCAAATATCGAAGGGTTACAGATGAGGCTCTGGGTAATTTATACCAGAGCTCCAGAATTGCCTGAAAAAGCTAACATCGTTATACATCAAATAAGTATCGAATGCGTTCTTAAATGTGTACCCAGAGAGCAAGAGAATAAGTTTAGACCCTACTAGAATACAACGCTAACCTCGCTAAAGAAAAAAAATGCAATCGATCACGTAAAATAGCCGAATGATTTGAGATGCCTTAGAAAACAACAAGCTGAATTACACAGCAAAGTAGACACTTCCAAACAATTGGCCTTGAAATCTGTTTTTGCTAATTTAGATTATCGGGAAAATGGCGCCAAAGTCCATCGATTATATATCTCTGCAAAATAACCATGACCCCAAACAATTCGGCAGCCTATACAGTACTCAAGCAAATCCTTCACAGATCTATATGAAGCTGCAAATGCCTTAAGTAAGACTACTTCGAGTGCAATACAGCAACCGAAACACGAAGTTACGTATTCAAAAGCAAGGCCTCGCTCAAGTAGCTGTGCTTATCTTAACATAATGATTGATGACGTACTTAACCCATTATGGAGTTGCCAGGAATCACGTCACTGTTATATGCGGATGACTTATGTGGGTAACGAGCAGCAGTATCCTAGTGCTTGAAACAGCAATAAAGTTCTGAAAGTTGGAAATTTGAACCAGTTATATTTCGATGACAGTCAACTCCACGAAAACCCCTTTTCAACTAAAGTGTTCACGCTTTCCACTAAAGTACCACGCATCTCTTTGTATTAAAAAAATAATCCGTTGGAAGAAAGTAATCTCTCCAAATATCTGGGCGTTGCACTTGATATACGTCTGACATGAAATCCACATGTTGAATAGTGTGCGGGAAAAGGAACAAATAGGACAAAAATATATTAAAAAGACTGACAGCTACAACTTGTGGTGCAATCCAGGATGTTCTAATAACTACCTATAAGTCATATTTCAGTACTGTCCTTGACTAGAAATGTGAAGTGACCATCACAAGCAACCGTAGCTATCTCAGTAAGTTGGACATCGTGCAGAACTCAGCGTTAAAGATCATAACGGGTGCACCTAAATTCACATCCATTGCAGCAATGAAGGCACAAACGAAGTATATTTCAATGGAAAGCCATAGAGAGAAAATAACTCTCCGATTCAAACAGAGGCACAGAAGAGTATATACCCATTTGACAAACTACAGACAAGCCACGGCTGGTGGTTAAAGGCACAAAATACCCCAATGGTGTCCTATGAGATGGTGGCTTTAAAGGATGAAATAGCATTAGAGAAACCAGTACTGCTTACAGACTGCCACGAGGTTTTCCATATTCTAACAAATGCTAATTGCAGTTGTCAGTCGCCTAATTGCTAATAGCCAAATGCTAATTGCTAAGAACAACAGTCAGCCGAAATCAGCAACCCTGGATATAGAACAGAAGCAGGCAGCCCTGTATACAATCAACGAAGAGTACTCGCAACCAGAATAGTTACATATAGATAAGGATGGGTCATCAATACCGGAAACAGGCGCATCCGGAGCTGCCTACTACAGTTGCAATATTGAGGGATACCCAGCAGTGGGAGCTCCGCAGAGCAACTGCAATGCAGAAATAGCAGCAGTAAAAGCAGCAGCTTAACTAAACAAAATAACAGCTACACTGGCAGTTTTATTCGTCGATCCACAAACTGGTAACCGAAACCTATCGCGCAGTACGGATACATGCTGCGAAATTATTTGAAAACAAGAAAAGCCCTGGAACACCTAACAAATAAAGGTTGGCATATAACTTTACAATGGATCCCAAGCCCTGTTAGCCTCTTTGAAAATGAAAGAGCAGGCTTAATGGCCCAAAATTGTACATCCATGGCACAACCCATTTGTAAAAATACGAAATCCCTCATCATTGCAACTATTAACCGGGTCAGCAAACTGCACCTCACACAGCAATCAGGAGGAAGAAAATGAGAAACACTTATCACCATAAGGCTCATAAACCATAGACTTCTACGAGCTGTAGACGCTCGCAAGTTCAGATTGCAGACCGGCTACGACCACCTGGCCGCCTACCTATATCGCATCTGTGTACTACCGGCACCGGAATTTCCTCCCTGTGGACACGATACGATGGATGTGGATCCTTTGATGAAAGGCAATGCACTCGACCATTCCGAAGATGATTATGGCTCATTTGTTCGTTTATAGTGGTCAGAGTATAAGGGTCTGGGTGAGCGTTGGCTAGTAAGTAAGTAAGTAGTAATTTCCAAATCATTCGATAAACTCTAAATGAAAAAAATGGGTTCGTTTTATTGAATAAAATCTTCAGAATTATCATTCCTGTTACCTTTTACGTTTGTCATACGATGTAAAAGAGTTTGAAATCGCTCTCATAGACAAAATACAAATAACTCATAGTGAATCTACTCGTTATCTAATCATCGTTTTTGAAACTTTCCCTCCTAAGAAAGTTTGACATCATTAGTAAATTGATATCTTTAATCAATTAATAACCATAACATATTGTTCGTTTTAAACAATTGTTGTCCTTAAAACTTGCCCTTTTTCGAAAACTATCTTCCTCATTAAGAAAATTGTTTGATCTGACCTCCTAATGTTTAATTATATACTCACTTTTTTTAAACTAATTTTCTTTGCTAACTGAAATATTTGACTGTGGGCTCTTTACTAACTGATATCCAGTTAGTTTTCTTGACTATACGTAAAATAACGTGTTTTCTTTGCTAATTAAATTCATTGGCAACATGTTTTCCAAGTTAACTTCTTCATTAAGTGTTTCCTCACCAAAGTGACGTTTAAGCAAAGTGTTTTCTTAGCTAATTGACTTCTTTAGTGAAGTTTTCTCTTTGCTAACTATCTTCTTCGGTAAAGAGTTTGCTCAATTAACTGACCTTCTCGGCAAAGTGTTTTCCCACCTACCTGAGTATTTCAGCAAAGTGTTTTCCCATCTAACTGACTTTCTTAGCAAAGTGTTTTCATATTTGTTTGACTTCTTTAGGAAAGCGTTTTCGTAACTAACGTCCTTAAAAAGTGTAATCTGTCTAAAATTTCCTTCCTTAGCCAATCAACCGTGTACGGAAATTGAATAACTTTAGAAATAATATTGTTGTATACAGATAAAATCCGAATTTTTAATACTCTGACACAACCTTCACCGCATTGAATAATTTTTAAAACCATGTTGAGATTTAATAAAATACAAGTAATATACTTTGTTAATGGCAATTTGCTTATAGAAACATGGTTTGAAAGTAGACATTTTTTTTTTTAACTAATTTTATTGTTTTAATCCAAAAAAATATTTGTCCTATTGTTTACGTTCACAACAAGTTATAATAAGTGACTCTTTAAAATTATTCATAATAAAAATTTTCTATTTTTGCTACTAGGGCCTACTACTAAATAACAATCTGGGTTTATACAGGGTTAATTAATTAGTATCCTAAAAAGACTACATTGTTGTTAGAAGATGATTCTGTTTAGAGATGGCTCTGGTAGGTGATGGTACTGTAAAGAGATAGTTCTCCTAAGCTAATGGTAATGATAAGAAATGTTAAAGTTTTTAGATTGTGCTATTAGGAGGTAATAATGGGGAAAGTACTCTTCTTAGGAAAACGTACTTGTAGAATATTAGTTACAGTAAAAGCAACACCCCAAAATTCGTTTTCAACACTGATTAACCTTTTTCCATTAGTGTTTTCGTCTTAAAATAATTGATTTAGTTTTCGCAATGTTTCGCGTGTAACGAAAACCCTATAATGCCTCGGGCTGTGCATGCTCCTTAGTCTACGCCAAAAGAATCGTAACAATGAACATTCTGTTATTTTTGCCAAGGATAACGTTCTTTATGATCTAAAACAAACTTAATTTACTTAGTTTGTTTGCCAAGTCTTAAATTACCTTTTGTCAGCAGCACATAAAAATTTATGATACCACCCCTGCCTCTTTAATTTCCCCTCCGAGCAAATAAGAGATCGCTAGAAATGTTTTTAGATCCTGAAATAATTTGCTGCTTTTTAAATATATTTTGTTTTCTTTTGACAGTGAATTTGTAACTGTGGAAAGAACTGTACGACGAAGGTTTCTAACAAGCGATTAAAAATATGTAGGGCGTACTTGCGCATGTGAGAGTGAGTGTCCATGCGTATATGATTGAGGGTGTTTTGTGTGTGTGTGTGTGTGTGTGTGTGTTTGGGGAGGGGGGTTGGTGTTGTGTGTGTGTGTGTGTGTGTGTGTGTGTGTATGTATGTATGTGTGTTGCAACGGGCTTTATTTTCTATACGTAACTATTCTTGTTTTATACTTATTTTATTTATTTACTCCTCACCTATTATTTATTAATTTATTTCAATAACTTAATCACGTCCTATTTCTATTTCCCCTAATTCATCAACCTTCGTTATTCATCTTTATTTATACATTATTTTCCAAGACTCTTTCTTACCTGGTAAGTATTAACACCTACTTTTCCTAATACATAGTTGATCCTATCCCTTATCATAGGTTTCTCTATCCTCACCAGTTGCCCTGCAATGGTGTAATGACCTGGGAGGAATTTGTGTCAGTAAACAGAAGCCATTAATAACCCTGGCTAGATCACCTAGGAATGAATTCCTAGATTTCATATGAAAAACCAAATAGCGGAGTATTTCCCTATACTAGCATAATACTCGTGGTGGAGTGTCTGCTATTTGAGGCGTTTGGTACTTGCAAACCTTATAGTAAGAAACTGTGAAACGGCTAATTCAGCTAAACCATCACTAACGATAGCTAATAGGAAAATCAAATATTATATTTATAAGGTAGTAAAGCATGCACACATTTACAGGTATTAAATATTTATTTAAATTAGCATCTATACAACATTATATTTTAAATAATTATATTTTATCTTGAATATCTATAGTAAACTCATATCAGTTAACGTCTCTTTGATGTTTAATTTATTGCATAATTTATTTCTTTTAACTATTTATAAAATTAATAATATTCGCTGAAGAAAATTTAATATATGCTGAAACATTAACCAAATAAATATTACCTTGCCACACTTTTGCTTGATTCTATTTATAAAATAAATTAAAACATTCTCCCAGATTTTGTCAGATTTTTTCACAGTGGATTTCTTATAATATGATAATAGACTTACAATCTTTTTATTTATATATGTAAATTAGCGTTTAATTTATATGAAATTCCCTTCTTGAAATATTTAATCACTCTTTTCCTTTACTCCTCATATAATTCCTAATAAAATCTTACTTACTCAACAATCATACCTTATATTTTTGTAATTTCTATTTATTTTATGATATTAAATAATTCTATTTCCATATATATATATTTGCTACAAAGTTATCATTTTTGAAATCTAAATGTATTAGAATATTTTATAATATATATTTTTAAGAATTTCCTTGAAATATCTTTCATTATACATCGTTTTATATAAACTTTATAATTTAAAATATAATACATGTCTATAATATTGTATTTGAACAATTTTAAATAAATTTAAGTAAAGCCAAATCTGTTGTTGACATTGGTTATTTAAATTTAACAAATTTATTTGAAATTATACTCTTAGAAGCAAAATTAAGCATGGATGGATGGGACTTGCCTTTGAAGGAAAACGTCATCTTCAGTCGCCTGTTTTTGCGGGCAAATTGATGCTGATCCCGTCCGGAATGGTTCAAGAATGTTCCATCTCCTCTCCTGCGTTCTTGCGATGAGTCCCTCTTCTCCAGTGAATTGTATGGATACTGCAATCTCTTCTTCTTTCTAAATTTAATAACTACGAGGGAAATACATATTATAAATTACCTGTCAATAAATCTGTTATAAATCTGTCAATTTTCAAAAATTTATAGTTCTGTTCCGAATGTTTCTACTGCGGTTATTTTAGATTGAGAATTTTGTACTAACAGTTTTTGTTCCTGGCAAGGCTAAGGATTAGGCCTAACTCTTTAGCCCGCCAGGATAATGACAAAAAAAAAAAATCTTAAAAACAAATCCTACTCCCGCAGTCCCTGTTTTCTGGCTCGCATTTTTAATCTGACCGGTGTCTCAAATCCAACTGTGCAAGTTCAACTAACTTCAATTTGGCATCAAGCGTGTGTGTGTGTGTGTGTGTGTGTGTGTGTGTGTGTGTGTGTGTGTGTGTGTGTGTGTGTGTGTGTGTGTGTGTGTGTGTATGTGTGTGTGTGTGTGTGTGTGTGTGTGTGTGTGTGTGTGTGTGTGTGTGTGTGTGTGTGTGTGTGTGTGTGTGTGTTATGAATGTGAGTGTGTGATGGGATGTTTTGGGTGAGTATGTTTGGGAGGGGGTTGCGTGTATGTGTATTTATGTGTATGTGTGTGAGTGTGTGTGTATTTTTATTTGTGTCAGTATTTATGTGTGTGTATGCGCGATTAAAATGTGTTGGGCGTATTTGCACATGTGTGAGTGAATGTCCATTGCGTAAATGACTGAGGGTGTTGTGTGTGAGTGTGTGTGGTTGTGTGTGTTTGTGTGTGTGTGTGTGTGTGTGTGTGTGAGTGCGCTCGCGCGCTCGCGTGTGTGTGTATGTGTGTGTGTGTACGTGTGCATTTCCTAATTTTTATTTTAGGAATATTGTGTAATATTTTATTATTCAATACCAATACAATATAAAACAGATTAACTAAGTAACTATGTAGTTTATGTTATATATTGCAGTAATAATTATAAAGAATATCATGCGGAAGACTCTAATGGAAGCTAATGCGAAAAGGAATAAATAATTCTTGTTTAAGTTAGAACAGACTTAGGGTTAAAATCATTATCTTTTCCTAGATTTATCTGCGCATTTGTTTAAGTTAATAAGTATAAATGTAGAATCTGTGACTGCAATAATTAGATGACAGTGTCATAGTGGTGTAACAGTTAAATTTACTTCTTGCTCTCACTCCTAAAGATTCCGTCGTAAAACGAGTACAGTCAAATCACTTTGAGAAAAATAGAGGTGTTGATGCGCAGTGCCAAGAGGCGCCAGTGCGCATGCGCATTAGGGCGACAGCTCTTAGCGACACTTCATATGGTCGTGATAGCAGTCGGTGGATCCATACGTACCTTTGCAAAAACATTTAATGGTATTATGTTTTGATTTAGGTTTTAGGTTATCTTTTATGTTTTATAGTTTACTTGTTTTTAGTTTCTGCAAGAGATGGTGCAACAGGGTATTACCCGGGTTTTTCCTCTTGAGGCCCATAAATGAATCAACGCAGCCGAAAGTATGTAGTCAGGCTAGTAGCGTGTCTACTTAGAACCTTCTTTCTCTTCTTCCTCCCCCTAGAACGTGGTCAAACCCCACCCCTTGTCCCACATTCCTGCATGAGGTTATTTTTGTCAAAGTGATTCAATTGTAACTTCCGAACCTGGAATGGCCGCTCTGTTCTTACGACTTTACAGGTGCAACATTGTCCTCTTGAGAACTACGTCACTTACTCAATCCTCTTTCTCTATTAGATACTTAACACAGTTAATATACTCAAGACATAACTGAAATGAAATCAATTTTAAATATTTATGTTTTGACGAAAAATAAAAATCCTAAATTTTGACTTAAAAAGGAAATAAAAGTTTACTAATAAATAATTGTGATAGAGTTCAAACTCATTTTGATGTACATATGGTATAATAGTAGCTGACATTTACAGGTTCGTGATCTTAGGATGGGGATTGATCTAGAATTTCCTGAAAGGAGCCAAAATAAAAATTTCCATAAAAGAAGAAAAATAATTCAATATCCATTAAAATAGTTTAAAAGACAAAATAATAAGCAGGTTATATTGTTTTTTTTTTAGTTTTTTTAATACTGATCACAGTTTTATGATTTATAGCTTAAGTTCTAAACAGCTTATTAAAGAAGTTTTGGTTGGCTCCATCTTGGCTTCCGGACCTAAATTGTAGTCACCAACTGCTAATAAGGCGTCTCTCTTTTCTCCATAACATCTAGACTTTCGCTCATCGTTTGTTCTCCATCCCATTTGGTCATACATTTATATCGACATTTTAAATTGCAAAGACTGTCTCCTCTTCTGCTTTTGTCACACTTCTTAATCACGATTTTTCTTTTTTTATCACCTATTCTGTAATTTGTAAGTCATTGTATTTTACAGTTCTGAAGAGTACTATGGTTTCATGAGTTTTTTCTTAGACTATAGAAACCTAAATTAGTGTTCTAAGTAGCCTAGTTCATATCTAAGTGTGTATAAGTCTCATTTTCATTACTTCGTTATCTGTTTTATCATTTGCTGTATGAATTTTATTAATTATTACATTTAATATACACCAGATAAAATGTCTTTAATTTACGATGGAAAATACACACATACGCGCGTGCGCACCTACTTAAACCCGCACGCGCGTGTGAAAAGAGTAAAATAGCAAACAAAGATATCAACTTTATTGATAAAACTTAAGTAAGTTCCAGTGATATATTTATTAAGATAAAATGTTTGTGTGAATCATGAATACGAGGAACACAATTATTATAATGCTTCAGCTAAACGTTACAAGATTTCTCTTATAAAGAGTTTACCTGAGTGATTGTGCAAATGTGTGACAATTATAACGTTGACACGCTAATTAATAACAATTATTGGGCATTTCTAACTCAACTATTTAAAATAAAATTTTAATCTTAATAAAACTATTTAAAAAAACTTAAAGTATTATGATTGACAATGACGTCTTTTATACAGGTCGAGTGACCTTGTATTTGCCCTTTTTCATTTATCTCGGTTTTCAATGAGAGTCAGTAGGATATAAAATTACTCTCAGAAAGGTGCATACTTACAGAAAGCCTAACTGGTAACTATATATTAAAGCTAACCCTAAACTTCCGATCTATAGATTATTGATTTTTATTTAGATTTCAATCCTACTCATAATTTCAATTGTATTTACAGCATTTGAGTAAAGACAGATACTTTTAAACAAATAACAAAATAATAATCATTATTGATCAATTTTGAATTATTACAGCATTTAAAGAAGAATTTGAATTTTTTTATTTTTGATAATCAATTATCAATAGGTAAAGAATAAGAGGATACTGCAAAACCACCAAAAGGAAGAAAATACATTATAATATTAAAATATTTAAAGTGAGACCACAACAAAAGTTTTAATATAAGCTAAAAATCCACAGCACGTATCCTTTGGGTTGGTTAGAATATCGGTATTAAACTAATTAACATGTTCTCGTACTACTTCATTACAATAGCATTATATTCCCACTTCTGCATACACACCTTCTAATACTCTTGATAATAGACACAGAATAATATCCTATCTTTATGAATATGATGTGGTGTTACTTAAAGGACATTTGATTTTTTTAAAAGTAACCGAACTTTTTTTATATTTAATTTTGTTCTCGTTATTACTGAATTACATAATTTATGTTATTGAAATTTTGTGTGGTATTGTACATTGCATATTTTATAATTATAAATATAAATTAAAAATTTAATTAAAGTCATATAGACCATGTTGAAATGACCCTCTTGGGATGTGGTTGGTTTTTAAATAAAATATAAACAAATTGTATTTATATGTTGTTATTGTCAAACGTTATGATCTTGAATTTTCTTTAGAATATACTCACATGTTTATAAACCAACAACCATCACAAAGTACAGCATTTCACTAAAAGCACCGTTTAAAATGAAATAACAAAAAACACAACCGATGCGCAGTGAACTAATCAGATGTGCGTTTTTTAAACTCATTCTATATCGTAACTGCTTTCAAACTAATCCCGTACTTTGCTATACGAAACCAGTGTGATGCAGTTTATTTTGAATGCTATGCATTTTTCTAAAGGTCACTTTAGATTTAACAAATCTGAGGAAAACTAAAAATGGCAAACATGAGATGAGATTGATTTTGAAGCTAAACGACTCATATTATTTCTGTGAGGTGCGTAGTAGAATAGTGTTGGAATATCTTGACATTCACCCATGCAGTGAATTTACCCTGTTTCCCGGAATAGCAGTCCAACGCCACACCTAACCTTTCACAACGAACACAACAAATCCATTACCATATTCAAGAGGGCATCTTGCATAAACACTCTTAGGCAGGGTAGGTAGTTGACACATATTGTGTTACACCTAAGGAATGATGTCGGCGCAAGACATTTCTCGAACAGATACTGAAACCTTTATTAATTTCACCATTCTTCTTTCTACATTGTACGTAATCCATAGATTAGCCTATGCCTCTAATAGAGAATAGATATACTTTCAACCGTATGTTCAATCTTATTTTTTTTATTTTTTTTTCCAGGCGAAAAACCTATCGAGGTTATCATCGCCTAACAAAAATTTTATTTTAAATAATTATTTCAAAATAGTATTGAAAAAGTATGTTCAATCACAATCCTACTCTGGGGTAGGGGGGTTTCATGTCATAGCCTATCTGTATCTATCCTGTCGAGTTCCCTCATAATTGTAAAGATTTCTCATCTCCTTCCTAAATACATGGTCTGATATGGTCAGATATTTTGACATCATTCATACCTTGCGGTAATGTTTTCAACTATCTCTCAGATCCTATAAAGTACTATCTTCTTTTCGTTCTTACAGCTCTCCAATTACTTCGCCTACAGCCAAACCTATTTCCAACTTCTTCACGTTTTTGTTCCTGGTGACATAGTATTAACTGTTGCCTACTGACAACCTATGAGCCAAGCGCTGCTTCCTTCGATGCCCTTAGATTGACGGCTCTGTAAGTAGTTAAATAACCCTAGTAATGGTATCAGCGGCCGCAAACCGGATGCAAGGAAACTGGCGGTGAAGAATCGTCTTGAATCTTATTCTTCAGAGACAATATTTTTGTTTCAGACTGTGACGGTGGCTGGTAACTTGGAACAAAGTTTATCAATCTGGTGCAGTATAACGTGTTGCGAAAATGTGTGTATTTTATCATTTAGGGTGATATGTTTGGATCAAGAAAAGTCATTTCGTAAATTTTACCACATTTGGATAGAAAGACGTCTTGTAAAATGAACGAAGTACAAGAAGACGAAAAACATGCTTTAATATTACGAGAGGAAGTGCACATAGTTTTTATTATTTCAGTTTATATTTAAAAAAATACGGTTCTAACTGTCGGAAGGTTGTGACACTTGTAGAGAGAATACTAAGCTAGATGCGAAAGAGAACAGTATGACGAGACGTATATCCTAACGTCCTTTCTAGTTTTGTCCAATAATATACTAGCGGCTGATTCATAACAACCCATGTTCAATACGTCCTTGACCAAAATGTCTCGTAGTAAGCTGTTTCGACCAGTCTAACTACTTTGCATGTTCCATTCTAGCAGGTAGGTATAGGTCTTGTGTATCTTGGTGAAGCCAGACCTTCATGGGCGAAAGCCGTCTGCACGTGTTTTGTAGTAAGGACGGGGTGCTGATGGCTGGTCTGCCTCGAGCTGTCGCCATGTATGTAATTAGGCGATGTACAAGCCTATCAGAATTGATAAATTTGGGGCGTGCACATCAAATTATTGATCAATATAAAATAATAAAACTCATACGATAAACTAACATAAAATTACCTAACCTCAATAACTACTAGCAACTGAGAATAGCAGTTGAAAAATACCACAGTAAAACCCACATTTATTTTAAAGTAGCAATAACAGCTTGACCTGTTTGTGTAAAATAACTGTTGGTTACATCTTTAGTTTTTTGGCGAATCCGTCATAAGGAAAATCCGTTTGTACCGGTTTAGTTGTGGTGGGGGTGCGGAACTCCAGTCAGTATCGGGCCTTCGCCATGTCTGTATTCAGGTTTGTACTAGTCACTCGTTAACCCTATAGCCGCGGCCATCCTCACTTGACCCCCACCATTTCTCCCAGCCAGGAATCAACTTAGATTCCGTAAGATCTATAGCAGTCGAATTGAAAGGCAGCCTCTCTAAAATCACTAACTTAATAAGAGTCTACCTAAAAGCATTTATAACTCTATTAAAATCATAGGTCCCTGTTCTATGACACAAGATCTCCTTAAAGTGTTCCTTCATAATCTACGAAGGTGTTTTTCCTGAAAGGATTTCGTGCGGGCCAGGTTTTCCATGTCACTTTTACTTACTTTTTCGTTTCCGATGAAAGATATCATAACTTGCTCGTGAGCTATAAATCCTGAATTCCCGCAACACGACTAACTACGTGTGATACTGAGGTGGTTATAGAATAAAGGAGAGAGATACAGAGAAAGAAAGGAAGAGAAAGAAAGAGAGATCGCATCAAATAACCATCAGGAGGTTGAGTTTCAACCAGAATAATTAGGTTTTGGCATTCGGCTTGTTCCTGACAACCCTCGTTCTCGGTTTTTGGACCTTCAAACGTCTCTCTCTCCCCCCCTCTCTCTACAGATCTATCCATTGGTCTTTCTGTCTGAATGTTAACTGTCTTTCTGTAAACACACACACACATACACACATATATAAATAAATAAATAAATATATATATATATATATATATATATATATATATATATATATATATATATATATATATATAGAGAGAGAGAGAGAGAGAGAGAGAGAGAGAGAGAGAGGGAGGGAGAAACCGACAGAGAGGCAGATCGATAAATATCTAGAGAGAGAAAGAGAGAGACGTTTTAAGGTCTAAAAATGTAACCCTTTAAGGGTGGAAGGGGTCAGTAACAAGCCAAAATAAATTATAAAACTATCTTCTCCTTGCTGGTGATTGCTGCTTTTCCCATTTCAACTCTTCACCTTATCTTTTTTAATTTTCAATGTCAGCTGAATGTACACTCCAAAACCTTTTACAGGTTTTAGAATGTAATGTATGTCATGTAGAAGATTTTCTGTGTTGGTTGCAATGCTCAGGCGTTGTTTAAATAATAATTTCCCCGAAGAGCATCGACTATTCTAAGTCATGGTTATTTAAGACCAGGTATAATTAGGCGCTGACTAACATAAATCTAAAAGTGTATGTAAGTAACCACGAGGTCCAATGATAATCCTCACAAATTTGAGAAAAGCTGTTAACTTTTGCAAGAGCTTAAGTTTTTTTTGGCGTCAATAAATATTTCATTTTAAAGATGAAAACTCAGGATCTTTTAAACTTGTGAAACTTAAATGACGTATTTACAAATCACTTCTACGGAATATTAAGTTTTCAAACGAAAAGATGAAAATTTCACAGATGTGATGAAACCCGATAAGGACGGCTTTGCGCCATTTAAATGAAATATCGAAATTTCAATAATTACTCTGAATGTATGTATAGTAAATACAAGAAGATCTGCATCGTGCATATGTCTATATGAGTACACTATGTAGGTCTGGAAACTCTAGATTGTAAATAGAATATTAATTATAAAATAACATTCTAAATAAACTTACCAAGAAATAATTTACACAAAATAAAATGAAGCTATATTAAATATTTGAAACAAGATCGTATCTTCCATTTAAAAGAAAAACGTAAATGAGTTGAATAAATAATCGCTAGATGAATACCAACCTATGCCAGTAATAACTATCTCCATTATCTACCTCTAATTTACACTCCCGTATATCATATTACTAACCTTCTTTATCCTAACTTAGTTTTCTTAATCTTCTTAAATTTTCTTCCTAAATCACCTAATATTTATCATACTTGGAAGAAATTAATAATTTAAAAAATGTATTATTTTTGAAGCACGCTCGATTTAAAAATGCTTTTGGTATTTCTAAATGATTGTTTTACAATGTTTTATACAATAATCATGTTATTAAAAGACAGTATATATATATATATATATATATATATATATATATATACATATATATAAATAAATAATAAATATATATATATAAATAAATATATATATATAAATAAATATACACACATACCACACACACACACACACACACACACACACTTGCACTCCCACGTACACGCACGCACACATACAAACACACGCACACACACAGAAACACACCCATAAACACACATACACACACACACTCAAACACACACACACACACACACACATACACTACACACACATACACACACTTGCACTCACACACACACACACACACACACACACACACACACACACATACACAAACACACCCCATATACACACACACACACACACAAACACACACACACACACACACAGACACACACACACACACATACGTACACACAGACACACACACACACACACACACACTCACACACACACACCTATAGGTTTATCAAATTTAAAAAATATTTTTTAAAAACATTTTTTTGTTTTAAAGTATTTAAATTGAAAAATGATAAAAGTATTATAAAACCAAATGTGTTGATCATTTAAGAGGAATCGACCATTTCATTTATCTGATAACAAAGTTAAATTTCTTTTGTTTTATGATTTATCAAAATGACAACAGTTTACGGCGGGCTTTAACTTTCTTTGAAGTTTCATGTCGAGCCAATGATCATAAAACATTCATTCCTTTTGTTTACAGTAGATCAGGAAATCATGACACGTCCGTGGGTTTATGTTGAGAGTTAAGCAGCGTCCGGCGACAGACGATATTTTCCCAAAGTAAAACAACGTAATTGGGACGTGACGCTTCGGCCAGTTCTTAGGCTTAAGCTAAAGTTTTGAAGGAAATTGCCGAAACAAAGTTTAAACAGTGGGATAACTTTCTTATTGTCAAACTGTTGGTTCTCAAACATAATTCTTGCCGTCAAAGCAAAAAGTATAGATTCTATTGTGAAATTTCATTATTAAAGTGTAAATAGGAGGGGTATGGCAATTGAACCTGGCTTTATTTCACGTTGAGCTTAAATATATTTTCTAAACATTTTAGGAGTGAAGAGTAAAAACCTTATTTTGGACTAATTTACTTCACCAAACTCGTTAGAAATATAAATTTTTTTAACTACATAAGAGTTTTGATAATTAGAAGTAGATGAGGCAGAGACCCCTCGGATTATTGCAAAATCGGATTAAAGGAAGTATTTTTCTTTTAATTAGAAAAACATAGATGTTTTAATGAACCCTAATACAATACTATAGTTGAGAATGTACAAGATCAATTTATATAGCTTTATATGCAAATTTATTGAAAACTCAAATAATTTCTATTACATACCGTATTGATATGAACATATCTTGGAAACCCGATTCCTCATTTTCTTTCAAGAGAGAAATATGGTTTTCGAGAGATATAAGGTTTTTAACACGGTTAAAATTGCTTTTCGTAAAACTTGCAACACTTTTGAAACAAGGAAAACAAAATACAAATATTAACTATTTTAAGCATAATAGTCTGTAATTATCATACAACTAACATCTATCGAAAATCGTGTAAATGCTTAGATCTTGAAATGTCTAAGAAAAATAAATAAGTGCATAGATATCAAAGATAAATATTATCTCGATTGTTCAAAAATCCTTAAAACTGTGTAAGTAAATAAACATTACATCCGGACAACACTAACCGAATAAATAAAGATATACAGTCAGAGCAGGAGGGAGTAGGTAACCCCGACTGTTGCAGTGTCTGTCAGTTACAATTGCGGTTGTAGGAATATGGGATTAGGACTGGGATATGGAGCAGCTTTTTAGATTGCTGAAAATAAGTATTTGTGGATTGGGGAGATACAGTTTTATGCTATGAGACATTTTTATTTCATCAATTGGAGGACCGGCTGACATTAATAATTTATTCATTCATCCCAACTCAGTTTTAAAAGCATTATCTTCAATAATTTACAAATTATATTGTAAATAGGCCTTAAAATCTATAGAGTTTTTTACTGAAAGCTCATGACAGTCATGAACAATAAACATGAAATAAAACTAAAAAATTTAGTTTTAACATATTGTCAAAACAATTTTACTTAACAACAGTACTAAATAAACATTCGTAGTTACAAGTCGTGGTTCTAATTTATGGCTCGTTAAGTGTTGAAAAGGGAATCAAGACTTGCCCTTCGTACAGTCTAAAATTACTGTTAAAGTTTGTTGCAGCAGTTAGAGGTAGTTTTATCTGAAATACGACACATTTTATGCACTGATAACTGTGGACTATTTCAGTGTAATTTAGTGTCATTGCTAACAAACATTCTCACTTTATTTATACAGTAATAATTAAATAACAGTTTCTCTTTGCTTTTACAGACCTTTGTTACCACCACCAATCTGGTGCTTTTTTACGTTGCTGTGTTTACTTTGACAGTGAAATATGTTTGACTGTAAAATAATATTCGACGGTAAATTATTAGCAATCGTTCCGAGCTACTTTTGCGTCATATAGTTGGCTAGCATTCCTCTTACACACCATTGGCGTGTAATACGTTGGGTAAGGATTCAGATTTCAGATTACTAGAAATGTTGACGTCTATTCATCTGCGATAACCTATCAGAGTTCCCGGAAAGGTCAAGCGCGCAGAAGCTTATGACTCATCTTAAAGCCGTATAAACTCTAGGTTACATTAGAGAGGAATTAATTATTAGAACACTTTGTTAGTACATCAAAAGTAAACAAAGTTAAAAACCGTATTAGTTTGTAAACGTACTTTTTGCACAAACTCCTACGATATTTTACGAATCCCTACGAAAACGTCGGATGCGTTTGAAGTATTTCCACCATCAGTTTTCCTACAAAACCCTTGGATACAGCATTTCGTATTGAAGTAATCTTGGGTTGATATGGGTTGAAATTTTCCACATCAACACATTGCAACCCACTTCAACCCCTTTTACGCTACTGCGACCAATTTCAGCCTACTTCAATCCGTTTCTACCAACAGTTCGTCCCCCTCATACTCAAATGGAGTACGAACATATCTTCACGTTAGAGGGGGAGAGAGGTGATATCACTGTGGGAACAAAGGTACACAAACTAACACAATCAAGAAATTATAAAAAAAAATTGTAAAATGGTTTGGAGAACGAAAGACATTATCCTCCTATTAACTGGTTTTATTTTGCTTATGCAGTTTGCAATTGCTTGATGTAATCATCTTAAATTCACTGATTAAACTATAATGAAATAATTTTTAACTAGGCCTAAGTGAATACTTAAGAGCTGACTTGTGACGCGTTTCTAAACAATCATTCCTTTTATGAAGTAAGTTTCTGCTCATAGCGAGAGTAAAGGCTTGCTTCGTAAGAGGAACGATTGTTTCGAAACGCGTCAGCAAGTAGGCAGTTAAGTACTCACTTTGTTAAGTATTATTTAATTATAGTATGAAATATTGACAAAAACATTATTCCTAAATTTAATGAAATGTTCAGTAGTATTTAAATATTGATAGTAGTTAAACATTGATATTTAACTTATATCGTTGTAACTAATACAAAGGCATTGTTATTTTTTCCTAATAAAATGATCAGCTGTTCCTCTGGAATAATCATTTAAAAGGTAAAAAACTCCAAAATATAACATGCATTAGAATGTATAAGCTGTGATATAAAAATTTATTAAACAAATCCTATAAGCTTAAAACAAACCGATAAAATTGATATTCTCACCTCTTAATTGAAACATTCTGAGCCCATTCACGACTTTTAGGATGTTTAAAGTTCATCTGATTGGATATGAAACCAAATAGTGTTCCTCCTGTCTCTAAAACCAGGTTCGTTGAAACTCCACACAGAGCACATAATAGCATATTGCATGATCGTCGTTTCCTCTCCAGTCATGCGGTTTCTCGAGGTTTCTCATTAGCAATTCTGATCCAATGTAACCTAACACCTGCGACAGATATTCACCTCAAGCAGAAATGTATGCTCCTATACTCCTCCCTTCCTATCCTATGTTTGAGGATATAGAATAAACTGGTATTACTAATTTAAACATAACAATAATAATAGATAATAATAATAATAATAAGATAATGGATAATATTAATGGATAATAATAATATTCCAAACCTACTATTTTATATTTTTCGTTTCAAAATTTAGGTTTTGTTTACATTTCAGTCATAAATTAGAAAAATGTGCTGCAAACTAGATTGAATTTAATTCCAGTTTTAATATTCCTTAAAATTTTAACGTCCATGACCATGGTTTTTGCGCATTTAAGATGTGCTATTGGGTCCCTATACTGTTATTCGTACAGTTTATAGCTTATGAACTCGCCCGGAGCCCATGTACAGTGTATGGATATATATGTTCTATGTTAATTGGTTCTAGTTACATCCAGAATTGAGTAAAGTTCGTAATGGGACGAATCGTATATTTGATTCTCCTAATTTCATCGTCCCGCATTTGCTAGGTCCTAGATCCTCGCATCACTTCTAGGTACCACCAAACTTTGCTGATTGTACTTACAATGTTCCTTCTGCCTTCAGTTCTGACCTGTTAGGTCCAACTAACATAAAAGATTCGCAGGGGAAAACAATTTAAATAGTTTATAATATTGCCTAATATTGTTTTTCCGCACCACGTTTCGACTCAGAGACGTTTTATCTTTGCCCATAATATAAAACGTATCTATTTAGTTAGTTATTTTAAATCTGATGGATGCTTTAAGTTTACATCAGATTTTAATTCTACAATTTAAAGACATTACTTCAGGTTTCTATGGGACGTGAGAGATGTGTTAGGGGAATGAATCACGGCAGGATAAAAGGGTTGCTCGGTCGTTAAACTACCTTTATCTAGGTGAGCTTGGAGAAGGTTTTCCGACCGTGGTATTTGCGATCCTCTTGTTTGAACACCTGCTGCTGTGGCATTTCCAACCGATCGGGTTCGAGACGTGGGATTTCCTATCTGTCACCAATCTTCCTATATAAAGGCCTACTAACAAACAATATTCCCAGGTTTGTGGTTTTTTCCATTATATGGGGGTTAAAACCGGAACATCCCCACCACCTGAACATTCATATGGTTGTTTGACAATACATTCAGTCGGATCTAAAAGTTCTAGGTTTGCACAAGTTGTAGGCTGAATTGAGTAAGTTTACAGCGTTTTAAAGTGTACGTTTACCGACTGTAGGAACGGACAGGCTTAAGAAGTTGATAGTTTACTTATATCGCGAGAAGCAAAATGGAAATTATCACTACAACCAAAGGGAAACCATGTCTTGGAAAGGATGAGTATCATCAAAAACGAAAAGAGTAAGTTTGGTATTTTGGAATTTTGGAAATAGTAAACTATTTGACCGAGTCGATATTCCAGTATCGTAGTAATTATACTGGATACTCTGTTGACTCGATACTACATCACTATTTCGGAGTAGTGAATTAAATGGTAGGAAACCCTACGTGGTTGTTTCAGTGGTCGGAACTCCCACGGATGAAACTTTTGTGATCGAAAATACCACACCTGTGTCTGTGGTCTGAAGTCCCACGGTCGGAAAATCCACGCCACCTGGAGAAGCTCGGCTCTAAGCTGGAATCCCTGAGTTTATACTATCTATGGAAAGTATGCGTTAGTGTTTTTTCTACCTTAACGACTATTGTTTTGACGGTACCGTAAATAGGGTTAAGAATAACAGAAATGTTATATATATATATATATATATATATAAATATATATATATACATATATATATATATATATATATATATATATATATACATATATATATATATATATATATATATATATATATATATATATATATATATATGTATATATATATATATTCATATATATATATATATATTTATATATATGTATATATATATATATATATATATATATATATATATGTATATATATATGTATATATATATATATATATACATATATACTCACATATATATATATATATATATATATATATATATATATATACATATATATATATATATATATATATATATATATATACATCCCGCTATCAATATGGCAATATCCAGCACTTGAAAGAGTGGAGTATAAATGTTTTTCGTCGTGGATAATTTATTTCTAATAAACATGATACTACTCCATGTACTTTAATTTTATAAAATCTTAAAAATACAAAATTGACTGAAGTACTATCAATACGGCAGCATTTCATTTAGGCATCAATATGGCAGCCAGTGTATATTTTCGTTCAGTCTAATAACATTATGGCAGCCGGTGTGTATATTATTCCCACGCTACTAACGATACGAGAACCAACAGTGTTGCCACTATGTTGCTACTATCTGACTAGTCAAATGTTTAGACTCTAAGACACGTGTGTGTAATCACGGTAAAAACACAAACATTAGTATGGCCCTTCTTCATTTCAGCTGGCCAATTATTTACTCAACTCACATAAGTCTTAGTTGTTAGTTTTCATAAACGTGTACAACTATCAAAAGCTGACGGGAATACAAGTGTGTGCCTCTACAGGAGTAGCAAAGGATCAATTAGGGTAAAATATCGGAACAAAAAAAAAGCTAGGAAATAATCAATTGGGATGTTTTTAAGGATGCTGAGTCCACTACTGTGAACAAAATTAAACGGGGATGAACGGGCGGGGCTCTATAGGAGTTATAAAGGAGGATTTTGACTTGGGGTCAAAATGACAAAAGGCAAAAAAATAATAGAAAATGATCAGTCGGAGGGTTTTAATGGTGCTGAGTCTTTTACCGTTATCGAACGTAATGGGGATTCACAGGTGATCCTCTATGGGAGTAGCAAATGATGAATTGGAGTATAAATGTGATAAGGCAAAACAAAGCTAGAATATGATCAATCGTAGTGTTTTGGAGGTAGCTGAGTCCAATACCGTCTTCCATATTAATCGGGAATGAACGGATGTGGCTCTACGGGAGTAGAAAAGGGGTAGAATTGTGGTAAAATTGTCAGAAGGCAAAAAAACAATTGAAAATGATCATTCGGGTGGGTTTTAATGGTACTGAGTCTTTCACCGTTATCGAACGTCAATGGGGATACGCGGGTGACCCTCTATGGGAGTAGCAAATGATGAAATGTAGTATAAATAATTGTGACATGGCAAAACAAAGCTAGAATATGATAAATCGTAGTGTTTTGGAGGGTTCTGAGTAGAATACCGCCTTCAATATTATAATGGGATGCACGGGTGTGGCTCTACGGGAGTAGAAAGGGATGAATTGGGGTAAAATTTTCAGAAGGCAAAAACACAATGGAAAATGATCACTCAGGTGTTTTAAAGGTGCGAGTCTTTTACCGTTATCGAAAGCCAATGGGGATACATGGGTGATCCTCTATGGGAGTAGCAAATGATGAATTGGAGTATAAATCTGAAAAGGCAAGACAAAGCTAGAGTATGATCAAACGTAGTGTTTTTTAGATTGGTGAGTCCAATACCGTCTTCCATATTAATCGGGAATGCACTGGTGTGGCTTTAAGGGAGTAGCAAAGGGGTAAATTAGGGTAAAATTGTCAGAAGGCAAAAAACAATTGAAAATGATCATTCGGGTGGGCTTTAATGGTGCTGAGTCGTTTACCATAATCGAACGTCAATGAGGATACACGGGTGACCCTCTATGAGAGTAGCAAATGATGAATTGGGGGTATAATTGTGAGAAGGCAAAAAAAACTAG
Organism: Prosapia bicincta; assembly: GCA_036971475.1. NCBI lineage: Eukaryota > Metazoa > Arthropoda > Insecta > Hemiptera > Cercopidae > Prosapia > Prosapia bicincta. The sequence goes on from JBAIZL010000001.1 coordinate 388,049,849, forward strand.
AAAATGATCAATCGTAGTGTTTTGGATGGTGCTGAGTCCAATACTGTCTACATTATTAAACAGGGATGCTCGGGTGTTGCTCTACGAGAGTAGGAAATTGCTAATTTGTGGTAAAATTGTCAGAAGGCAAAAAAAAAAAAATATATAATGATCACTCGGGGAGTTTTAATGGTCCTGAGCCTTTTACCGTTATCGATCGTCAATGGGGATATACGGGTGATCCTCTATGGGAGTAGCAAATGATGAATTCTAGTATAAATGTGATAAGGCAAAACAAAGCTAGAATAAGATCAATCGTAGTGTTTTGGAGGTAGCTGAGTCCAATACCGTCTTCCATATTAATCGGGAATGCACGGATGTGGCTCTACGGGAGTAGAAAAGGGGTAGAATTGTGGTAAAATTGTCAGAAGGCAAAAAAACAATTGAAAATGATCATTCGGGTGGGTTTTAATGGTACTGAGTCTTTCACCGTTATCGAACGTCAATGGGGATACGCTGGTGACCCTCTATGGGAGTAGCAAATGATGAAATGGAGTATAAATAATTGTGACATGGCAAAACAAAGCTAGAATATGATAAATCGTAGTGTTTTGGAGGGTTCTGAGTAGAATACCGCCTTCAATATTATAATGGGATGCACGGGTGTGGCTCTACGGGAGTAGAAAGGGATGAATTGGGGTAAAATTTTCAGAAGGCAAAAACACAATGGAAAATGATCACTCAGGTGTTTTAAAGGTGCGAGTCTTTTACCGTTATCGAAAGCCAATGGGGATACATGGGTGATCCTCTATGGGAGTAGCAAATGATGAATTGGAGTATAAATCTGAAAAGGCAAGACAAAGCTAGAGTATGATCAAACGTAGTGTTTTTTAGATTGGTGAGTCCAATACCGTCTTCCATATTAATCGGGAATGCACTGGTGTGGCTTTAAGGGAGTAGCAAAGGGGTAAATTAGGGTAAAATTGTCAGAAGGCAAAAAAACAATTGAAAATGATCATTCGGGTGGGCTTTAATGGTGCTGAGTCGTTTACCATAATCGAACGTCAATGAGGATACACGGGTGACCCTCTATGAGAGTAGCAAATGATGAATTGGGGGTATAATTGTGAGAAGGCAAAAAAAACTAGAAAATGATCAATCGTAGTGTTTTGGATGGTGCTGAGTCCAATACTGTCTACATTATTAAACAGGGATGCTCGGGTGTTGCTCTACGAGAGTAGGAAATTGCTAATTTGTGGTAAAATTGTCAGAAGGCAAAAAAAAAAAAAATATATAATGATCACTCGGGGAGTTTTAATGGTCCTGAGCCTTTTACCGTTATCGATCGTCAATGGGGATATACGGGTGATCCTCTATGGGAGTAGCAAATGATGAATTGGAGTATAAATGTGATAAGGCAAAACAAAGCTAGAATATGATCAATCGTAGTGTTTTGGAGGTAGCTGAGTCCAATACCGTCTTCCATATTAATCGGGAATGAACGGATGTGGCTCTACGGGAGTAGAAAAGGGGTAGAATTGTGGTAAAATTGTCAGAAGGCAAAAAAACAATTGAAAATGATCATTCGGGTGGGTTTTAATGGTACTGAGTCTTTCACCGTTATCGAACGTCAATGGGGATACGCGGGTGACCCTCTATGGGAGTAGCAAATGATGAAATGGAGTATAAATAATTGTGACATGGCAAAACAAAGCTAGAATATGATAAATCGTAGTGTTTTGGAGGGTTCTGAGTAGAATACCGCCTTCAATATTATAATGGGATGCACGGGTGTGGCTCTACGGGAGTAGAAAGGGATGAATTGGGGTAAAATTTTCAGAAGGCAAAAACACAATGGAAAATGATCACTCAGGTGTTTTAAAGGTGCGAGTCTTTTACCGTTATCGAAAGCCAATGGGGATACATGGGTGATCCTCTATGGGAGTAGCAAATGATGAATTGGAGTATAAATCTGAAAAGGCAAGACAAAGCTAGAGTATGATCAAACGTAGTGTTTTTTAGATTGGTGAGTCCAATACCGTCTTCCATATTAATCGGGAATGCACTGGTGTGGCTTTAAGGGAGTAGCAAAGGGGTAAATTAGGGTAAAATTGTCAGAAGGCAAAAAAACAATTGAAAATGATCATTCGGGTGGGCTTTAATGGTGCTGAGTCGTTTACCATAATCGAACGTCAATGAGGATACACGGGTGACCCTCTATGAGAGTAGCAAATGATGAATTGGGGGTATAATTGTGAGAAGGCAAAAAAAACTAGAAAATGATCAATCGTAGTGTTTTGGATGGTGCTGAGTCCAATACTGTCTACATTATTAAACAGGGATGCTCGGGTGTTGCTCTACGAGAGTAGGAAATTGCTAATTTGTGGTAAAATTGTCAGAAGGCAAAAAAAAAAAATATATAATGATCACTCGGGGAGTTTTAATGGTCCTGAGCCTTTTACCGTTATCGATCGTCAATGGGGATATACGGGTGATCCTCTATGGGAGTAGCAAATGATGAATTGGAGTATAAATGTGATAAGGCAAAACAAAGCTAGAATATGATCAATCGTAGTGTTTTGGAGGTAGCTGAGTCCAATACCGTCTTCCATATTAATCGGGAATGCACGGATGTGGCTCTACGGGAGTAGAAAGGGATGAATTGGGGTAAAATTTTCAGAAGGCAAAAACACAATGGAAAATGATCACTCAGGTGTTTTAAAGGTGCGAGTCTTTTACCGTTATCGAAAGCCAATGGGGATACATGGGTGATCCTCTATGGGAGTAGCAAATGATGAATTGGAGTATAAATCTGAAAAGGCAAGACAAAGCTAGAGTATGATCAAACGTAGTGTTTTTTAGATTGGTGAGTCCAATACCGTCTTCCATATTAATCGGGAATGCACTGGTGTGGCTTTAAGGGAGTAGCAAAGGGGTAAATTAGGGTAAAATTGTCAGAAGGCAAAAAAACAATTGAAAATGATCATTCGGGTGGGCTTTAATGGTGCTGAGTCGTTTACCATAATCGAACGTCAATGAGGATACACGGGTGACCCTCTATGAGAGTAGCAAATGATGAATTGGGGGTATAATTGTGAGAAGGCAAAAAAAAACTAGAAAATGATCAATCGTAGTGTTTTGGATGGTGCTGAGTCCAATACTGTCTACATTATTAAACAGGGATGCTCGGGTGTTGCTCTACGAGAGTAGGAAATTGCTAATTTGTGGTAAAATTGTCAGAAGGCAAAAAAAAAAAAAATATATAATGATCACTCGGGGAGTTTTAATGGTCCTGAGCCTTTTACCGTTATCGATCGTCAATGGGGATATACGGGTGATCCTCTATGGGAGTAGCAAATGATGAATTCGAGTATAGACCTAATTGTGAGAAGAGAAGGTAAAATAGAGGTAGAATATTATGACTTGTAAAGTGAAACATTCAACCAAATAAGATTTTATTTTGGTATTTTTATCCTTTGGAGGGAATGAACTAGCTGAAGTAAACAGATACTATCATGAAGTAACTATAATGGTCCCTGTCACAAGATTAAAACTGATAAAACTGAATGATGTGGTCATCCTTTCAGAGATCGAAAATAAACATTACACAAACACGTACATGACGGGTTCTATCCCAGGCGCTACTTGGTCACGTGTTACAATGCGACATTTATACCGCCATTTCTCCCTCTAATTTCAACATACAACCACACGGGACGTCTCTTTACAATCTGTTTCGTTGCAGCTACAATAGTACATAGTTGTCTTAAGTTGTCTTAGAAATTGTCACACTGATTGTTAAAATTCTATTATTCGTTATTTTTAATATGAATTAACGAAATGAAACTTAACAAATTTATTGTTTGTAATAAAAACAAATATCCACAAATAAATTTAAACCCTCAATTTAATTCATTTCTTTATTTAGGCTAGTACACACGCCACTGTCTTATAAAAGATATTACTCTCTTTGACGTATGTTTTGATAAAATAAGGAGGCCCTTGCTAAACCTATGCTTTACGGGTCGCGTTCTTCGTGTCATTCTTCCAGGTCATTGGAAAAAATTAAAATTAATAAATCCACCTATTTTATTCCTTGCTATTTAAAAATTTTCCCGCCCCATTGAAGGTGTTCAGTGCTCTGTCGAATATTAGGAATAGTTCTCCAGGGAAAAAATACAGGAGTGCAAGTAGACGATTGTTTTGTGAATCAGCAGGTTAGGTGTAGACCGGTATCCATCGATTCTCTAGATTGGTTACATGTTTTCAAAACCCTCAACAGATCTGCAACTAAATGAACGGTTTCATCTTTAACAATATTCAATCTAGATTTCCAGGCGTGCACTGCACGGGATAAATTCCAAGTACGAATTCAACTTTTTTCTTCTGAATTTCTCATTTAATTATCAGTGTTAGAGTTACTACACTAACTTCTCTTATATCCTTAACTTTACGAAAGTACATTTATTCTCATTTAATTTATTTTATCTCATTGAGCTTTCTGCCACAATTTTTAAATTCTATTTCTTTCGTGTTACAATCTTTTAAGAGTTTTTGCAGTTTAAGAACGATTTTGCAGAATGTTTAGACTAATACATCGAATTTTCTTCAACATTTCTTCTTCAGTGTATTAAAAATAATGAAAATTTCAATTTTAAGTTTTTACTGCTTGTAAAAAAATATTAAAGGATAAGTAAAGGGTTGGCATAAAGTTTATTTACAGTAAGTTTTAAAAGTTAGGCCTATAGTAGAAAAACAACAAATATTGTATCACCTTTACCTCAGGTAGGTAACCAGAAAAATCTAACTATATTGTACATTGTAAATAAAAGAAGGCTTTTATTTGGTCGAATCTCATCTAATGTTAATTTCTTGTTCACGTAGGCCCATCGAATACGTCCATATTTTATAGGTTCAAACGAGCACAAATTACCATTTTCGGGTAAAAAAATTAAACATTGAAATAATAGTATTTCTGTACTTACGACAGCCAAATGTAACCAAAAAACTGTTTTATTTTTCTGTGAGCTTATGCTTTATAAGGGTGCATATAGTATTCTAACAAGTAGTAAAATTTTCACGAAGATGTGACATTTTAGTGCCAATACCAATCAGTATAAATATTTTATCAAGATAAGGGCAAAACATTTTAAGTATTTATATAAGGATTCATGTATCATAGGTGGTTTTCTGCCAATAAAACTAGAGAGCAGTTCAGGTGGTGTAAGCAATGGTAAATATTTAAACTACTTTAATTCTACATCTCTAAAGAATGTATGTAAGGATATAGTTATTCCCAATGTATATACGCATTGTAGACATCACGGTGAAAAACGATTTCGGTAAGCAATGTAATACATCTATTTTATTTATCCATCATATTTGATTTGTCATAGGTTGTTATAGGTACAATTGTGTTTGAGTAAAGACCTATTTTTTTCTAAAAGTTCTTCTTTAACTACATTCATTAAATTTTCCTGGTAGTCGTTGTTGGCAGGTTAAAAAATTTATTTAATTCCTCCCTTAGATATTTTCCGAAAGGATGACATTTCACCTTGATTGTGATGTTACTTTCATCAAGACACGTTGAATGCACCTGAAAATATATCTGATAAGATTTAAATATATTTTAATCTTCTTCTTTAATTCTATCTTTAACCGTATTCCTCCTGGCTCGCATATCTACAATTTGATTTATTATTATTATTATTATGGCGAACAAAATTACAAATATTTTGGCGAATATAGCTGAGGAACCCGTCTTCAAAAACTAGCTGTAAAATAGCGTTATGCAGAGTGACCGAATGAAATTAGTCACTAAGATGGTATTTCTTGTTAAAAAAAACAAGACGTAAATGATAATGACTGTTTTGTAGATTTTTTTCACTTTAAAAAATCTCTCCGTTCTTCGGTCGACATGTTACATACATTTTTATAGTTAGTATCAGAATGATTTTAGTTCGTTCGGCTGTGTCTGATCTCAAGACAAAGTCTGCTAATACTCAATCACTTCTCAAAACTGTCTCCTTTGTTATATATTTTACGAATCCTATCACTAGCAATACCAGTTAATAAATAACTCCTAATTACAAACTTAATATTTCAATTTGAATATTCTCTATTCTTCGTTGATAGAAAATTACTTCAGTTAAGCAACCCTAACCAAGTGCTTATAAAACGTTTTGTAGTCAATCTTTAGACGTTGATAATCATAAATATTTACTACCGATGATCACGGTAATTTTTCACTATACTTCAGATTTACTGATATTTTACTGATAATCTCGTTTTATTTTTATGGTAGGCGAACAAAATGACTATCTACGATCAAAACATTGGGCGTCCTGATAAAGTTTACAACGGGCATCGGCTATTTTCTAGCTATAATTGCCGATACTTAGTATGGTATTCATATCGTATAGTATCCTTGCAAGCAAGATTCAGTACAGTGGTCTTGGAGAGCCAAGCAACATTAATTTATGTATGTACTGTAATCAATAAAGTTCTACATACGTATTTTGTTCATTCTTAATTATAGTATTAGGGTTCATTAGAACTCCTGTTTTTTTCTTCTAGTGTACAGGAAGCTATTTCCGTGTAATCCAAGTTTTCGGTAATCCGACGGTGTCTCGGTGCCATCTACCTCGAATTATCCATGCACTACTGTATTTGTTTCCGTACCAATGATCACCATACTTGAACCAGTTTTTCATGCAACTCTAAAGTGAGTGAAAATCCCATAGATATTAAAGTTACTCTTGGGACTAGAATATCGAGGATAAACATAATAGATTTATTACATTGCTTTCTGAAAACGTTTTGATTCCTTGCTACACTGCAATACACATTGGGAAGAACTATATCCTTACATATAATCTTCAGAGATGTAGAAATAAAGAATTTTAAATATTTACCACCAATATTTATTTATTTATATTGCTTAAACCGCCTGAACTGCTCTCTAGTTTAATTGGGTTATTAACACCTATGATACATGTATCCTTAAATAAGTACTTAAAATGTTTTGCCCTTATGGTCATAGAATGTGTGTATATATCCATGTGTTCTTTCTTATCTACATTAATTATATCTTTCAAACTATTTTTGAGTATTTGGATGAAAAAAATATATATAATGTTATTATTGATAAAAATGATGTTGTATGGCCTATAAATAACGCTAGCTCTTTAATACCTTGGTCATTCATTTGGAAAAGTTGAGATATTGTTGCCAAGTGTTTCATTAGAGTCCTCCATGTAAGTACTTCAGGAATTTGTAAACATGCTATTTTAGGACATACAGCTGTGGATTCGCGACCTTATCTTGGAGGGAACTATGCTATGTATTTACAGACACAATTTTGATATGGAAACATAAACAGCCGACACTCCGAAAGCCATTATGACGCGTTTGTTTACTTGTTGACCAAACTTATCTTAATGTTCCGGTTAATGCATCTCGTTCTTTTCCCTTGGTGCTCTTAGATACTATAGGATGGATAAAGTATTTATTTTTTAACTTAACTTGCTTTTCAAACTAATTGTCATAGCATCTCTATCAGATTTTAAGAATCTAAAAGTGACTATTATTTGCTGTATATTCTTACAATTTCGTAACATTGCAAACATGGTAACACTAGTCTGCAACACATGTATTAACAGATGTAACACTTAATATGGCCTACTCCATATATATTTACTAAAGGTTAATACCTAATGTTCAATAAACATATTAATAAAATAAAATATAGACTACCAGCGGCTAAAGTCGAGTATAGAAACAAATTTTTCCGTCTTTATACGACCATTTTGACGTTGGGAAGATACCATAAATTATTTACGTTTACGCCGTATGTAAATTAGAGAAAGGGATGGAAAAGATAGAATGCAATAAGTCCGTTTTTCGGGCCTTCGTCCACGAGAGTACTTGTCGAGTGCGAGCCTTTATCTTTGTTTGGCTTGGACCTATGTTTGTTTACACCAGACAGCCTGATATCGTAATATAAACTGACAACACTCGCACAGATGTTATTTAGGTTCATGTATACAATACAGAGATTAACGAAAGATGATTCAGTATTTATTAACCTTCAACTACCGTCCTGCAATTTCTGTCACATTATTACTGCCGATTACATCAGAGGCACGAAATGTCTAAGTGTGACTTATTGTGTGGTTTAACAATTTATCTTGCATTTACTTTATAAAAGTTGTTTTTGAATATTCTGATTGCAATGTGACTAGTAGGGTAAACGTAGTTTTATGAGATCAGTTATATTTTATTTACTAATTGAAAACTGTAGTAAATAAAAAATACAGATTTTAGCGCAGTTTAGCTAAAAAGACTTATAATCGCACGATAATTAACATACACTAATTATTTCTTGTTCACTGATTGTACACACTTAACTTTATGTACAAGATAACATTTAACACATTATAAGATTTATTTATGGAAACTGGCATTACAAATAATAACTCAATTTTGACAGCAGTATTTACACAGCGGCTCAGAACATTCTAGACATATTGGCTGTACAAAGACAGCTTACAAATTGTAACTAGTCTTTCTAGTTTTTGTTGCTGGACAAATTCTACATTGTTTATAACAGTTTATCTATACAAATAGAGAAATTTGTAAATTTCTGGAGGTTGCAGTTTTTCGAAATCATTTTCATCGTCTGATGCACTTCGTTGAGATTCGGTATCCATTATCTTTTGCTCAATTACTTCTTCACTCTGTAGCACAATTCCCCTATTCTCTTTGATGCCTTCTAAGAGTTGGTCATTAGATACAGCACCTGAATCACTGTCTTCTTCGGATAACTCGTTGCTGATGCTCAGGCACGATGACGGCAGTTAAAGATTAAGCTTGGAATTTGTAGATATTGGCATAATAGGTTTTCTGGATATATAAGCTGATAAAGATAAGTCGATGAAATGATGTGAGTCAAAAATGTCCCTTTTTTGTCGTTTATTCTAAGTTGTATAAAGGTTGAACAAATATAAGGTCTACTTATTTATAGTTTTTTTTAATTTACGGTTATAGTAGAAGTTTTACATTAACTGATGGCTGAAAAGTCATTCCGCTGCCCTCGCTAACGATACCATCCTTTTTAAGAGAACAAAAGAAAATAACACGAAAAGAGAAGAAAATTAATTACCCGACGAAGAATGAGAAAACAAACATAAATGTTTAGATATTCTAAGTAAAAATGGAAAGAAAATATATGACAATTAGGTAGACATAATACATTTTAAAAAAAATTAAATAAATACATTAATTTTTAAAAAAATATCAATTTGGGACAAACAGTTATCTTTTCAAGTTGAATCGTTCAAGCACACAGTCTTTAAAATGCTTAAAGCACATGGACAGGTTGCATTGAAACACTGATCCAAGTTATAAAGATTACTTTGACAGACATGACGTAAACAAACGTACTAGAACTGCTATCGGTGTGACGCCTGTTTATATTTTCATATCACAAACATTTCTGTAAATAGATGTAGCATAACTTCTGTCCAAGACAAGGTCACGAGCCCGACTCTTTCTGTTGGTTATGTTGCATAGTTGGAAACATGCCAATTTTGGGAGATTTATTGTTAATGGGATATATTACCCCAAATCACCCCTTGGTAAGGGGTATTACATGCCCGGCGAATTTTCATGACGTAGGACTAGGAGCTTCGAAAATCTTCGAATGCCCATGTTTGGGCAATATTTTAGATTCTGTCTAGTTTTACCTAAATTCACCCACAGCGACACCCGCAGTCCCATCTCGGATTGCGCATGGTCAACTTCGGTGCTAGGATTAGACTCAGCATTATTAAAAACCCCGAGTGATGATTTTATAACGATCCCTTGGCCTCTGACCTTTTTACCACAATTATCCCTTTGCTACTCCCGTAGAGCCCACACCCGTCCATCCCTGGTCTCTTTCGATGACGGTATTGAATTCAGCATCCTCAAAAACCACCGAGTGGTTATGTTCCAGTGATTTTTTGAAATTTGACTTTTTCACTCCAATTCACCCCTTTGGTACTCGCGTGGAACCATACTAGTGCATCCCCGGCGACTTTCGGTGAAGGCATTAAATTCCGCCTTACCAAAATCCCCCGTGTGGTTATTTTCTAGTAATTTTTTGGCTTTTGACTTTTTTACTCCAAATCATCCCTTTGGTACTAACGTAGAGTCAAAACCGTCCTTTCTCGGTGACTCTAAATGACGTCATTGAATTTAGCATCCTCAGAAACCCTCGAACGGTCATTTTCCCGCGATTCTTAGGCATTTGACATTTTCACCCCAATTCATCCCTTTGACACTCGCGAGGAACCACACCAATGCATTCCCGGTGACTTTCAGTGACGGCATTGAATTCCGCCTCATCAAAATTCCCCGAGTTTTTATTTTCTAGTATTTTTTTTTACTTTTGAGATTTCTACCACAAATCATCCCTTTGGCACTCACATAGAGTCTCATCTGTCCATCCCCGGTGACTTTCGATGGCGGCATTGAATTCAGCATTCTCAAAAACCCCCGAGTGGTTATGTTGCAGCGATTTTTTGCCTTTAGACGTTTTCACCCCCAAATTCACCCCTTTGGTACTCGTGGGGAACCATACCAGTGCATCCCCGGCGACTTTCGGTGACGGCATTAAATTCCGCCTTACCAAAATCCCCCGAGTGGTTATTTTCTAGTAATTTTTTGGCTTTTGACTTTTTTACCCCAAATCATCCCTTTGGTACTAACGTACAGTCACAACCGTCCATCCTCGGTGACTCTAGATGACGTCATTGAATTTAGCATCCTCAGAAACCCTCGAACGGTCATTTTCCCGCGATTCTTCGGCATTTGACATTTTCACCCCAATTCAACCCTTTGGTACTCGCGTGGAACCACACCAATGCATTCCGGGTGACTTTCGGTGGCGGCATTGGATTCCGCCTCATCAAAATTCCCCGAGTTTTTATTTTCTAGTATTTTTTTTTTACTTTTGAGATTTCTACCCCAAATCATCCCTTTGGCACTCACGTAGAGTCTTATCTGTCCATCCCCGGTGACTTTCGATGGCGGCATTGAATTCAGCATCCTCAAAAACCCCCGAGTGGTTATGTTGCAGCGATTTTTTGACTTTAGACGTTTTCACCCCCAAATTCATCCCTTTGGTACTCGTGGGGAACCATACCAGTGCATCCCCGGCGACTTTCGGCGACGGCATTAAATTCCGCCTTACCAAAATCCCCCGAGTGGTTATTTTCTAGTAATTTTTTGGCTTTTGACTTTTTTACCCCAAATCATCCCTTTGGTACTAACGTAGAGTCACAACCGTCCATCCTCGGTGACTCTAGATGACGTCATTGAATTTAGCATCCTCAGAAACCCTCGAACGGTCATTTTCCCGCGATTCTTAGGCATTTGACATTTTCACCCCAATTCATCCCTTTGGTACTCGCGTGGAACCACACCAATGCATTCCCGGTGACTTTCGGTGGCGGCATTGAATTCCGCCTCATCAAAATTCCCCGAGTTTTTATTTTCTAGTATTTTTTTTTTACTTTTGAGATTTCTACCCCAAATCATCCCTTTGGCACTCACGTAGAGTCTTATCTGTCCATCCCCGGTGACTTTCGATGGCGGCATTGAATTCAGCATCCTCAAAAACCCCCGAGTGGTTATGTTGCAGCGATTTTTTGACTTTAGACGTTTTCACCCCCAAATTCATCCCTTTGGTACTCGTGGGGAACCATACCAGTGCATCCCCGGCGACTTTCGGCGACGGCATTAAATTCCGCCTTACCAAAATCCCCCGTGTGGTTATTTTCTAGTAATTTTTTGGCTTTTGACTTTTTTACCCCAAATCATCCCTTTGGTACTAACGTAGAGTCACAACCGTCCATCCTCGGTGACTCTAGATGACGTCATTGAATTTAGCATCCTCAGAAACCCTCGAACGGTCATTTTCCCGCGATTCTTAGGCATTTGACATTTTCACCCCAATTCATCCCCTTTTGTACATGGGTTTTGCCTCACCAGTACATCCCCGGTGACTTTCGATGACGGCATTGAATTCAGCATCCTCAAAAACCCCCGAGTGGTCAGTTTCCAGCGATTCTTTGTCCAATTCAAATATATACATTATGTAGTACGATTGATATCTATGTGGATGCCAGCAATGTTGCCAAGTTTGTGGCTGCCATAATGTTAGGGAATGTTTGAAATATACAGTAAATTTATATACAGGAGACGACTATGCTGCCCCTAGCGGAAATGTTACGAACTTGTGATATACAAATCCCGTTCACTATGCTATCAATACGAGTACCGTTTGGTTATTACAAATTATTTTTTAAAAATTCCGAACGACCATAGAACTTCCAAATACAGTTTACCACCAATAAAACACTTCTTATTACACTCATTGACATGATTTTTATTTCGATTATTGTCAAAGGGTGTTACATTATCATGGATTACTATGTGGCAGCCGTATACGGCTGCCACAAGTACCCGGCTGCCAGTTTGAATGCAAAATGACCAATGTATGGTCTCCGTATTGTTAGCAGGCTGTATATATATATATATATATATATATATATATATATATATATATATACATATATGTAGATTATGCAACACTGTTTTCTTGTATACACTTATCACTTTCACTTATGTACTTAAACAAGAATCTTACTTGGTATTTATGCAAAATGCATTAATACCAAGTAAGATTCTTGTTTAAGTACATAAGTGAAAGTGATATACATATATATATATATATACAAAGACAGTCAAAGAAAAGGACATAAAGGAAGAGGGAGATAGAAAGATAGATAGGTAGAAAAAGAGATAGAAGAGAGAGTGAGTAGGGGTGGAAAAGAAAAAGAAAGTTAGAAAGTCTTGAAGGAGAGTGGTTGAAACTAAAAATATTAAAATAAATATTCTAGAAAAACTGCCTTAATAGGAAATTCTGTTCATTTTGAAGTAATTATATTATGTTAGTAATTGTAGGTGATAGAATCCTCTATTAAGGTTTGCGAGCGTAGTATTGAAGTGATAAATTACTTCAGTAAATACATGTTACGTAATTTGAGAGTGCCGACTATACCACTTTAGCGCTATATTAACCCGTACTTTATTGCTGCTTATTAACATACAAGAGTGTTTGTACGCCCATTATGGTATTTCAAGTTTATGTTGCTAAGACATATTGATTACAGGCCTATTACATTAGAAAATGTGTTATTTTTAATTGTATATTATGGGATATAATTTTAAGGTTTATTTGTAAAAATATATTGTTAGATTTTAAAATAAATTTAAAAGCAGTAGATGTAATTGTGTCTTGAGTATCCGTAGGATACAGGAAATATCATGGTAAGTACTATATACCCGATCGGTATCTCTAAGGAATAATGTTAATAACTCTTGCCTAAATGACAAAAATTTCTTTTGAGTATGGTTTTGTGATAAGAAATCATTTAACTTTTGAGAACAAAATTGGATACGCTTTTTCCATTGTTTAATAAAAATGTAATATGTGTCTTTAGTTAACTTGAATCCAGCTTTAGGCAATAACCCAGACCCAATTATGAATGAATTGTAATTTTAAGATTATAGTTAGGTTTTTTTACAGTAAACTTAGAGATTTAATGAATGGTCGGTAGAGGTTTTGTAGGTGGGACTTCGTTCTCTACATAACCACTGTTAATCTAGTTTAGCTTACATTGTAACGCCATTGTAGTTATTACCCTCTGATTAAAATGACTTCCCAATTGAAATGGCATTAAAGAGCTAATGCCCTATAATAACTGTACAGATTAACTTTGTTCAACGTACCGTAGAGGCTCCACTATCCAAGGTAAAGTGGATCGACGGTTCCTCAGTTGGTCGTAAACTTGGATGACGCCGACTCTGACAAAATCAAGATGGTATCGTATAGTGCAAGGGTGAAATGAATGAAAACATGGTCAAAGAAGTGAAAAATATTATCCATTGCATAAAAAATCCAAATAGAAAATGAAAAAAATCTCCCCACACTTTAAAAGTATTTTAACGTAGTTGCTTTGAGAGCATTATTAGAGTCAAAACGTAAACAGCCCTACATATAATTAATGAGATTTAGCAAGGGAAGTGGGAAGCGTAGAAGGAGAATTCGCTCTCTAGCGGAGAGGGAAGCTCACGTAGCGGTCTACCCAACTGTCACATCTAGGCACAGAGCTGATAAGCCACAGTGGTTTTGGCGACCCGATAAGTATTGCAGCGAGGTTCGACCACGGAGCAGTCGTCTAGTGAGTTCAATATAGGGAAAAAGGGGCTGATTCCGCCACATTGGTTGAGGAGAAAACGTCCAGTACCGCGCAATACAGTCTCCAAAATTTAGTTACAGCTTTCCCCTAAATCAAAGCTTAAGTTGCCTACAGTGGAACTTAAAATCAAAATGCCTATAAGGTATAAGCAGCAGGAATTCCTCATTCAGAATACTAAAAAATAATAGTAATATTTCATTTTTAAAACTATTAAAAAACTAGATTTAATTTAAGGTGCTATTTAAGTAACATAAACAAGTTTGGGTTGAAATGCAATAGCTCGGCACCATACGATATTTTGGGAAATGGTTCAAAAGCACCAAATTGGACGATATCCACAAGAATTGTTTTAAAATTGAAGTAGGAAAGTAACGTTTTTTCAATTTAAATAAGGGTAATAAATTCAGAGCGGATGTAGAATTTGTGAATCGTCGCGGAGTGATACTTACGTCACAGTGCTGCGCATAAGGTTGAACGCATTGTCCGCGGTACGTCACGCGACCTTACGTGTGTAGATATTTGAGAAACAACTCCTCCAGTTAGGATAGATTTGGTTTTAAATTTATACAATACTGTATACCTATATAAAAATTTACCGAAAAAGTGTCAATTCAGGATAGATTTGGTTTTAATGTTTCGAATTTGTTGGTTATAAACGTTCAGTAAGGCTAGAAGCTTGAGTAAATTAGTTAATCATATTTTTATTTCATCTTTGTACGTTTTTTGGTTTGTTGCTAGTGAATTGGCAAAGAATAAGGTTTTTAAACACTGGGCGTTTGCCGAATACTACAGGTGTATATGTACGAATATTGCGGTGTTTGTTTCTGTATGCATATATTTCGAAATATTTTTCCAATAAAACAATTTTAAGTTATGTAAATATTTACATTTTGACCTGAGGACATAATACATATAAATCAAAATGCTTTTAATTAGATAATTTGAAGTTCTACTACTACTACGTAGCGCTATAGACTGGGGTGGGCCTTGGCTTCCTTAACAATGTTCCGCCATGTACTTCTATCCTTAGCCTTCTGTTTCCATGCTGTAATGCCGAGTACCCTTAAATCTTCCTCAAGGTCCTGTAGCCATCGTTTTCTTGGTCGGCCAACTCTTCTTTTGCCAATCATAGTGCCATGTAAAAGTTTGTTCGGCATTCTATTGGTGGGCTTTTTTATGATGTGACCCAACCATTCTAGACGTTGCGTTTTAATAAAATGTACCACATTTGCGTCTTTGTATAAGGAATACAACTCTGCATTAGATCGAAGCTTCCACACATTTGTCTATTCCACTACTATAATTAATTCTTTTTATATATGTTTTTCAAGAATATGCTAGGGATTTATTTGTACAGTGGCAGAACTACTTATATTACAAGGTCTTTTACTCTTGGACACTTACTAAACTCTAGAAATGTATTGTGGTAATAAAAGAACTAGTGAGAAAAATATAAATTTTGATGTAACCCTATCCAAAATTATTTCCTACAATTTTTGTATGAATGTGTGTGTGTGTGTGTGTGTGTGTGTGTGTGTGTGTGTGTGTGTGTGCCTGTGTGTGTGTGTGTGTGTGTGTGTGTGTGTGTCTGAATACCGCGACCTACGGTAAAATGATTCTTTTTTTGTTTTGTGTAAATGTAAGAGAGTTTTTGTATGTGTATTTGCTTATTAGCAAATAAGTTATTACTTAGCATGTTTTATAGTTTTGTGTTAGGAATAACACTAGAAAAAAATAACTACTGATACAATAAGGGAAATAGTTATAAATATAAATTTTTGCCCGCATACATTTGGAAGATTGATTGAAAACGTTTATTTTTATAAGGAGATGTCTAAACAAGTATAATAAACGTACCTGACAGCTGATACATACATACTCACAATAATATAGCAAATCTGTTTGATTTTACTTTTTTATTTTAAAGTACCTATCATCTATTTAACATTTCAAAATAACTCCCCGTGAGTGTATAACAGACGCGAAAAATTAGTTTACCAAATTTCATCAGTCAGATGGTTAGATTAACTACAAAATTTTAAAATGTATCTTTTTAGTAATTTTGTTTTAAAAAAGTATCGGTTATTTTTTAGTATTATAAAATCATACTTTGTGCATCTATGAAATGCCAGTGGACAATGTAAATGTACCCAATTTTGTCCAAATCGGACCGGAAGTTTTGGCTGTGAGTCGAAATACGGACTCACATACAGACATGTATAAAAACTCTTTTTTGAACTAATGGAACCTAAACATAGATATTTCTATTAATATCTCCAGTTATACTTATTACGTTCACAATAGGTACTATTGTTCTGTTAGCTACAGTATATATGTCACAAGTAATGGCCTTTTACCCATAAGCTTATAAAAAAGCCATGTAAAACTAGGTCCATAAGAAATACATGTACAAAAATATTCTACATTTAATAAATTTTATACTACCATATTAAATAAAATTTAAATTCATTTTTATGTATTCGTACAATCTTTTTAATAAAAGTATTATATTTTTGTTGTTGCGGTGTTACTAATAAAGGATGCCAATAATTAATAAGTCTCTCGCTATATCTCGCCACTTGAACGGAATATTTTTTCTTTTATCTCGGTTAAACGTGATTCGCTTAGTCAGGGCTTGGATAATCGAGGTTCTACTGTATTGTGTTACTAAATTGGTTAAAGGACTATTGTGAGTAATATTACTTTTAATATAATTGTTAAATATTTTTAGTATAGATACATTTAAACTCATAAAGTAATCCAGAAACAAATGCTGGGTAACATTAAGCCAAATATGGCTATACTTAAGGGTAAAATACCTAATTTTAACCCCCTTTTAGGTCTAGATTTTATTTATAAAGTTAGTACAGAGACTTATTGTAATATATCAGAATACAGAATAATTGCGATAAGGTTTGTAGATTGCACTTCTAGCCCGTTAAAGTTTCATCGTTAATCGATAGTGGCAGACGTTGTTACCGAAGTAGTTCAACATGCAATGAACATCTTAGTTGGTTTCATTAAAAGAAGTCCTAACCAATACACTGCCACAACTATTTAACTGTTACATACTTGTTAGTTGGCCGCAGCTGCTGAATATTGGAGCGGAACTTTAAATACAACGAATGTGCTTTAATTGCGAATGGTTGAACATTTAGCTACTACTATACGCTACAAAACTTCATTGTTTTATTAATGCATATCCTCTCGGGAAAGCATTGCATATTGTAGGGTTTTGGAATGCAATGTGTTAAGCATACCCAGACTTTAGCCATTAGCCCTTTCGGATATTCCGTTAATAATTGTATCTCTGATTTATTTTCTCCTACGCTACTCCAAAGAAGAAATATATATCAGTTAAAATGTTGCAAAGTACAAATAGCGACTAAAAATTGAAACCTAACTTCAATGCACCATCATACACAACTGTATAAAGTAATTGCTTATTTATAAAATGGAGCTCTGATTTACGCTATAAAAATACAGTTATTGTACAACCTGCCTAAAAGGTTTTCGGTTATGATAATTAGTTTATAAAATATTAATAAATAAAAGGTTTAATAACGATAAAATTGAATTACTCAAACAGATGGACTAGGCGATACCGATATTATAGGCAATCTTGAAGCGCCCCAGAAGTACCTTCACACTCCACGCGTACACAAACCACCATCGATACCTGTCTATCTGCCTCCGATGGTTTTCCTTCAATCACCTAGTACGCCTTTCTAAGTAACTTATCTAAGCAAAATTTAGTAAATATCGAAATCTTGTTGCTGTTCATGACGAGCTGGTGGTTGATTCTTATTACACTTTTCTATTACTTGCGACCAGACTTTTTGTTAACTAAAAGTTGATAAATTGTTAAAATACCCTTAGAGGAAACGTTTTCGTCTTACGACTCCTTCAGCCTCCGCTCTTCTTCCTTCAGAGGCTGAAGAAGTCGTAAGACGAAAACGTATCTTCCAAGTGTAAGTTAACCTATTAAAAACGTTTTTGTTAACAAAAAGTCTGGTCGCAAGTATTAACAAAAGTGTAATAAATTTATTAGGATAACACAAAAGTTTTTTAAATATAATTAATTCAACATTTAATGAAACGTAATTAATATTGGAAATTTATTGACGGTTATCTTTTCTATTATGTTTAAGAGTCGCTAGATAATTACGTCGTTTCATAGAAATTATTGTGGAATAAAATTTTGTGAGCTATAAATAATGCAACTATCACAGTGAGCCGTAATGGGGCGAGTATGTATCTAATTCTCTAGCGGGCTTCCGAGTCTGGATAGAGTGAATATTTCTTACACTACAAAGATTCCAAATTTTCTTATACAAACACAAACGTTTTACAAAACCAGATCATTATACTCGTATGTAGGTATTACTTTATAGTTACTTCAGAATATAGCTATAGAGTATCCGGTTGTGATAGTCTGGTTGTAAAACAAAATACATAAAATATGGTTTACAACGTAAGGTATATGTTACAAGATCGTATGTTGTAAAATCGAACCATTCGTTTATAATTACTTTAATGAAAAATTTCGTTTCTACTTTTTAATTAAGCTAACCCACTCCAAAAGGAGACTTTATAGCAATGTCTTAACATAGCTACATAGCAAGCTATGTTTGTAGTTTATGCAGCTACATAACATGGGAAGTATAACATATTGAAGCAATTTGTAGAGAATTGCCCGTTGAAAGTAATATGTATATGAGGTTGTTCTAAAAGGACGATAATTTACCTAGGTTGAACCACGGCTTATAGTTTGGGATATTTGAAACACATCTGCCTTCTTTAGAATGTATTTTTGAATGCCCTACTCTGATGGAAATAGAAAACTAAGGCTCTAAAGCAATTTTTTTCAATTGTCCACAAAAAGTATTAAAACATCGTTTTGTTCATTGGGATAATTGTTTTATTATTTTTTTTTGATACATTTCAAACGGAAACCGTAACCTAAATATGATTAGAAACACAAACAAATAAAGTATTTAATTTCATTGGCCTGTAATTGGAATTATTTAAAATATGATTTAAGTTATCTACGAGAAAACCGAAATAAAATGTTTATAATTTTAAAAATGCAATAGTAGAATAAAGAAAAATATAACATTACGTTTACTTCATCGTGAAGAGAGGAAACCTTGTAGTTGTTATGACATGCATGTTTTAATTAGAAGAAGCTTTAATTAAACTCTATTTATGTTTTGTGACAGTTCATACACAGCTTTCTGCTTTATAAACCTGTTTTGAAACATATAGGAAAAGACGAAAATTCTAACTTAGTTAAATCTTTGTAAAGTAATACCATTTTTCAGTAAAGAGAGAATATTTTGGAATATTACATTTGCACAAAGGAAATATTGTACTGACATCTTTTGTAACGAACAAAGTGTATGAAGTAAAACTTTCGTTTCTGTCTCTGTCAAAACTGTGTAACGAGCTTACTCCTGATAAATAAATAACAATAACCCTTGCTACAAATATTTAAACACCCTTGATGTACATTTCGCCAACACAGTTAGCGTCATCAGAAGGTTACAAACATACTAAGACAAAAAGAAAAAGTACACATAAAATCGCGATGGGCTACTCCCACTCCTCTGCCAAGCAACCAGTTTGTTGACCTGTACCAGCGCTGCACGTGGAGCAAGATCACACCCACCACTGATTTGTGACAATTATAAATTAAAACTAATTATAACCTAATATAAACTACCTCTCCTATGGGCTTCATGACCTTGACGTGGCGGAGAGGCTTAATCCGGGCGTGGGGGACGGGTGGAGCGGAGCTGTACGTATGTGGCTCCCTATAAACGGGAAGTCCAGGCAATGTGTGAGTGCATGAAGGCGGCTCAAAAAAAGGGGCCAGTCCTAGCACTTGAAGGGTTGTTATCTGCCCGGCTCTCGCCCTGCCCTTCCCTTGCGGGCGGCAACCAAGAAGCACCCCTCATCCAGGTTGATGGTCTGGATGGGCACTTTCACCCCCGATTGGAAGGTGTTATGCGATCCGTGCCGATGTAGATTCGTGGCCCTCAGGGTAAGGAGAGTCTTTCACGGAGCCTCAGGGGCACCTAGCGCCACCCCTGAGTACTTAAGTCGCCTTACAGCCGTAAGCGGGGCTCTGCGGCGGCGGACCTTTATTTCCCTAGCTGCTCGTGGGAACACACTTGGCAGAGATTGAAAAAATAAATTTAACTGGTCAGGGCTTAGAACCTACCGACAAATCTGTTCCTATGGAGGTGGCTTCGGCCCCTGTAGAGACAGATGGAAATCCAGTTGCGAAGGCAACAGGAAGAATGAGTGGAAAGGGTGAAGGTGACGGTGCTAGTACCACCACCTAAAAGGGAGGCCACTCAGCTGGTCAAGTTCATCGGGATGCAAAACCCATAAATTGACACTTCGAAGTGGAGGATCCTACAGTGCATTGAGCGGGGACCTGCAAGCCTCCTCTGCCTAGGATTGGATGAGGCATCGGCCAGACTATTAAAGGCAAGAGATGGGAAAGCCTTCCTGGGGACTGCAGAGGTCACTTTTAAGTGGAACTCTAAGGACCTGGAAGAGAAGGGCGAGAGAGAGAATCAGGAGAAGGCGTAGGGGTCAGTTGGAGATGGCTGACCCTCGAGCAATGATCCTGCAAATCAACTTGCATCACAGTAAAATCGCCTCGGTGGTCCTAACCAGGTGCTTAAATGTGAGGCACACATTACCAGCGCTTGAGCTGGTGCAAGTACCGTGGCTGGTCAGGAACAGTATAAGGGGTCTGACTGCAGCTGGGCGCACCTACGCAAGTGGGGAACATGAGGGGCACAGAGCATGTGTGATAGTCAGAGGACTAGAAGCCACGCTGATTCAAGAATTTTCAACTAAAGACCTTGCGGTGGTTAGAATTCGAGGCAAGAGCGAGGTAAGTGGGAGCAGGGAGTTCATCGTGGCCTCCACTTACTGCGCCCACAATAGAGAATCGCCCCCTGCAGAACTACGTAAGTTAGTTCGGTACTGCAGGGAGAGGAATATAGGAAACTTAGTGGGCTGTGATGCCAATACTCATAATGAGGTGTGGGGCAGCACAGACACAAATGAGCGAGGTGAGGAGCTCCTAGCCTTCTTGATTGAAGAAAACCTTGAGGTTTTAAACACAGGTGCCGAGCCAACATTTGTCACTTCAAACAGAATGGAGGTTCTAGATATCACCTTCTGTAATAGACAAATGGTAAGGTGGGTGCATGAGTGGCAGGTTTCGGATGAGCCATCCATGTCTGATCACCGGATCATCACTGCTAGGATGAGGGGAGTTGTCCCCCATGTGGTGTGGTTTAGGAACTGGAGAAGGACAAACTGGGAAGGTTTTAAGTCCTCGGTGAGGAGGCGGATGTCTGACTTCCGTGGTAAATATGGTACATCAAACGAACTGGAAAATACTGAGGTTTACATCAGGACTGCAATATCCACGTCGTTTGAGGAAAATTGCCCTCTCTCGCGGATAAACACTGGGAGTGGTAAGCTTAAGTGGAACAGGGAGTAAGAGGCAAGACGGAAAAAGACTAGAAGACTCTTTAATAGGGCAAAGAAAAAGAAAACGGCGGAGACCTGGCAGGCATATAAAGACAGCCAGTGTCTCTATAAAAATCTTATTAAAGAGGTTAAACGTGCTTCTTGGGAACTGTGCTGCTCAGAGACAAGCACACTGAGTAACACTGCTAGACTGTTTAAGGTGTTAGCAGGTGGACCGAGGGAAGAGCTTAAGTTTGTCAAGAAGACTGATGGTAGCTTTACTGACACCCTGTAGGAAACACTGCGTCTGCTTATGAGGAACGGTTTTCCCGATATTAGACCGGTAGGGGACGGTGCTCAAAACCTCCGACATACTGGGCTAAGGGCGGACTGGAATATTGCTGGGCAGGTGATCTCAGCGCAAAAGGTGAGAGAGGCGATTCTGTCTTTTGAGCCTTTTAAAGCGCCTGGATTAGATAATATTACTCCAGCACTACTACAAAATTGCTTGGAGGAAATAATAGGGCCACTGACAGGATTACTCAGAGGCTGTGTTGCCTTGGGTTACACGCCCGGGCAGTGGCTAAAAACGAAGGTTATCTTTATCCCCGAACCGGGGAGGAAAGGTTACACAGAGGTTAAGGACTTCAGACCTATCAGCCTCACATCTTTCTTGTTAAAGACATTGGAAAGGCTGGTGGACCACTATTTGAAGGAGGGACCTTTGAGGCAGTATCCGCTTCATCAGGACCAACACGCCTACCGAACTGGTAGGCCAGTGGAGACTGCGTTGTCGGTCATAGACTTTATTAAGGGTCAGATCAACAACAAGGGGATATGTATTAGGGCTTTTCTTGATGTGGAGGGGGCTTTTAATAGTACCTCTAGACTGGCCATCAAGAGAGCAGCTATGGATCATGGGATTTCTGATGGATTTATAAATTGGATTATGAGTTCCTTGGAAAACCGGATAAGTACTGCATCCTGGATGGGGTGCACGATAAATGGGATGGTCTCGGAGGGCTGCCCGCAGGGTGGAGTGTTATCCCCTTTGCTGTGGAGCCTTGTTGTGGACGGCCTACTAAGGACACTCAGTGGAATGGGTGTCAAGGTGGTAGGATAACATAGCTATCCTTGTTAGGGGACCATTTGAAGAGGTCCTCAAAGACCTGCTTTAAGAGGCACTCAAGGTAACAGAAGCATGGTGCAGGGAGAATGCACTATGCATTCAAGGAGAGAAATCTGTGGCACTCATCTTCACTAGGCGATATAAAACTAAATCGCTGGAGATGATGGAAGTTGGTAATACCAAAATAAGCTACGTTGAGAGCGCTAAATATCTGGGAGTTATTCTGGATAGGAAGCTACTCTGGCGTGAGCATTTGGAGGATAAGTGCAAAAAAGCCATAGCTACGTTCTGGCAATGAAGAGGAGCAATAGGCACGAGATGGGGTTTGGGTCCACGTCAGATGAACTGGATTTATTCCGCCATTGTGGTGCCGAGGTTAGACTTTGCCTCTATCGTCTGATGGAACAAGTAAAAGAATGCTAGACTGAAGGAGAAGCACACCATGTGCGGCCATGAGGGTTATGTTGGGTTTCCCATCCTTGAGTCTTCAAATTAGGATGGCGGCAATGGAAACTGCATACCGGCTAAGCTGTACCGGGCAGTGGAAGACAAGTAGCAAACTTCATAAACAGCTATTTGGGGATTCACTGAAGGAGCTCTGGATAGAACATCAGAATATGATACTGTCTCTTAAGAGGGAAAAAGGAAACTACAAAATCCTTATTCCTGCAAGAGAGGCATGGGCGGAGTATAGACCCAGACATGGTGAAATCTGGTTCACCGATGGGTCCAAGATGAAGGAAGGAGTGGGAGCAGGATTTAGTGGACCGAGACACCAAGACAGATTTTGTCATCGCCTAGAGGACTACAACTCTGTCTTCCAGGGGGAGGTGCTTTCGATCAAACTATGTGCTGAGGAAATAATAGGGTCTGGCAGGAGGGGCAAGACCATCTGGATTTGCTCGGACAGTCAAGCAGCTCTGAAGGCTTTAGGTAAGGTTAGTACCAGCTCTAGGTGGGTGGCTGAGACTATGGCTTCTCTAGCAGAGCTGAGTAAGTATAATTCACTCAACCTAACCTGGATTCCAGGACATTCTGGCTGGATAGGGAATGAGAGAGCTGACGCCTTAGCAAAACAAGGGTGTATAAGCCAAGGACCGTTGCTGAGGGCAGTGGGCATGCCGCCTCAGAAGGGGCGCAAGAGGATCACGGCACATATAGACAGGTTGTGCAGGGAAGAATGGAATGTAACCTTGGGGTGTAACAAATCCAAGGTACTGTGGGGTTACTCAAGAGATTTGTGGGGCAAATAACTACTCTCAAGTAGACATCAACTCAGAGCTACTGTAGAGCTGGTCACAGGCCATGGGAATCTGAGGGGGTTCCAATACAAAATTGGAAAATCTAAGTCCCCTGTGTGCAAGAGATGCGACGAGGACCAAGAGGGAGGCCCAATCCATGTACTCTGTGAGTGTCCTGCTTTGGGAGCTACAAGGAGAAAGTGGTTTGGCTGGCAGGTATGTACACCAGAGGATATCAGAAGTTCTAGCATCAGGTGGGTACTTGATTTCTGCAAAGAGGTAGGTATCCACTAAGCTAGTCCTGTGGTAGGGATGGGAAGAGAGTACAAAGGCTACAGCTAAGTGCTCTACACCGATAAGGTCCCTCCGAGTTTTAGTAATAAATAAATAAAAAAAAATAATAATAATATAAACTAAAATTATAAAAGAAACATAATCAATAATAAATTATCATGTCACCTTGAACTAAACTATAAGAACAGTTAAAAATCATGTATTTGGTCGTAACAAAGAGAATAAACTAGAACCAGGTATTGGACCATTATCAATGTTCATCAACAAATCGCCCCTAGTTTTAGCAATGAATATACTTTCATAACTATTCAGCAACCTGTTGGAGAACACCGTTTTTGAGCTTACTCCTGTCTAATACATTACCGAGGATGCTGTTCGGAGATGTAACTCGTGACTCCTAATAATGTAGGTTTCATATTACTCATAATGTGACTCACGATACCTAAAAAAAAGATTACTTTTGTTTCGGGCTTACAGGTAGTTTAGATCCCGACAGATGGCACTTCAGAAATGTTACTGTCACTTCTAACCATTCCAGTGATTCATCGTATGATATTTCTTCAGGGATATTACTTGTGTCATTTATTAACTCTGATGACTCGTCATCTGACCTCGTCACCACACGTCACTAAAATAACAATTCTTTTATATCAGGTTTACAGGTATATTAGATAAATACAGGTCTTACTTTAGAGTTTTTACTCGTGATCTGTAATCACTCTGATGATTCGTTACATGATTGACCATGCCTCACTAAAGTAACAATACTTTTGCACCGGTTTGAAGGAATTTTAGATCCCGACAGAAGTAACAATACCTCTGTATCGAGCCTAGTAGTATTTTAAAACCAGAAAAATGGTACCTCAGAGATGTTACTTGTTACCAATAAACATTCTGATGAGTAGTCACACGACTCACCATTCCTCACTAAAGTTACAATAATTCCGTATCGGATTTACTGGTATTTACGATCGAGACAAATGGTACCTCAGAGATGTTACTTGTTACCATTAAACGTTCTGATGACTCGTCACATGACTCAGCGTATCTCCCTAAAGTAACAATACATTACTATCCGCGGTACAGGTATTGTAGATTCCGACAGATGGTACCTCAGAGATGTTTTTTTTTTTTTTTTTAACTTGGGAGCGGGTTTGAATTGCCCGAAGCACTGCTACCTTAAGGTATATTGTACTTACCTCCCTGATCTAGTCAAATAACCCCTTCCCTCTTACCAGGTTTAGGAGTTTCCTGACTAGGGTTTTACCTTCAGCATCCACCAAAGCCGTTCCATCACCAAAGAGGTTGAAGCGCCTCTCAGCAAGAACTCCACATCTGTAAATGATGTGTGTGGCAGTCTCCTGTTCCTGCCCGCACAATCTGCACACTGGTTCATCCTTGTAGATACCCATTTTATGCAAATGTTTCCTTAGTCCACAGTGTCCCATGAGTAGTCCTGTGGCTATCCTTAATTCCTGCCTAGACAGATAGATGAGACTCTTCTGCAGCCCCAAGGAAGGTCTCCTAAGGGTTAGCTTACTGTGTCTCATCCCTTCGGCTTTGATCCAGTGCTCACAGTGTCTTTCAGCCATCCACCTTCGCACTGTCATCCTGACCATGGATTTGGAAATACCCACCGCAGGTTCCGGTCCAATCAGGGGAGTCGAGGACCCCTCCCTGGCCAGCGCATCTGCGGCTTCATTTCCAAGTATTCCCCTATGCCCTGGCACCCAACCAATCTTGACTTGATTGTGCCTTGCCAGAGCTTGTAGGTTAATTAGGCACTCCCTGACTATGGCAGAGGTAACCACGTGTCCGTTTAGTGCCTTAATTGCTGCCTGACTGTCGGAGAAAATAGCAATCCGGGCCCCATGTGTTTCCCTTCTCGCTATCTCTCCCAGACAGGCATTTATAGCATATACTTCGGCCTGAAAGACAGAGGTATGCCTCCCCAAGGAAAAAACTAGTTCTACCCTTGGGTTTTTACAATACACCCCCGCTCCAGTGCCGAAGTCCATCTTGGAGCCATCTGTGTACCAGATCTGAGCTCCCGATGTTAATGTCCCTGACCATTCCATCACAGTTTGGTGGACCTGGTCAGGTGCAAACATTCGAGTAATGTGGTCGCTGCCCATTTCCAAGACGGGTTCTTTGACCACGCACTCGATACTCATATGTCCCGAGACATCTGGGAGGTTAGCCCAGTTGCTCGAGTTGCGCAATCTCCATGCCGCTAGCCTCGCCTCTCCCCTAAGGACAAGCTCAAGGGGAGGGAGGTTAAGCATTACTTCCATTGCCGCACCTGGTGTAGTTGACATCGCTCCCAGTGTGCACAGACAGGCCAATCTCTGGATAGAGCTCAGTTTAGCTCTTGTCTGTGCCTGGTTGGCCTTTGTCCACCACACCAGAGCTCCATAGGTAATCATAGGTCTTATCACCCTCAGATACATCCAGTGCATCATTGATGGCTTCAGTCCCCATTTCTTACCCACCATTCTTCTCACAGTCATCAGTGCCCTTTTGGCCCTGTTAACTGTCCTCTCAAGATGTGGATTCCAGGTGAGTTTCCTGTCCAGAGTAACTCCCAGGTACTTCACCTCCCCCACAAACTCAAGGTATTCACCAAACAAGCGGGGCATCCTGGTCGTCAGATCTTTTCGCTGTCTGGTGAAGTTAATGAGAGCAGTCTTTTTTGGATTTACCCTAAGGTTCTCCTTTTTACACCACTCTTCAATCAGTCGTAGAGGATTTCTGATTACCTCAAGGACTGTATCAGGGAATCTGCCCAGCATCAGGACAACTATGTCGTCCGCATATCCTAGACAGAAGTACCCCTGTTCATTCAGGAGTTCAATAAGGTTGTCAACCACTAGGCACCACAACAGAGGAGAGAGAACCCCCCCCCCCTGTGCACAGCCCAGACTTGTCTCCGCCCTTCTGACCTCCCCTGCCACCTCTACAGAAATGCTTCTGTTTGTTAACATGGAACTTATCCAACCACACGTGGTCGCATCCACTCCATGACGTCTTGCACCACTTACCATCGTCTCCACTGAGGGGTTATTGAAAGCCCCTTCAATGTCGAGGAAGGCACCTATGGCACAACCTTTCTTAGCGATCATTTGCTCAATCCTACCAACCACTTGATGGAGAGCTCCCTCGCAAGATTTCCCCGGTTGGTAAGCATACTGGTTCCAATGCAGTGGTTTGATAGCCAAAGCACCCCCCCCCCCTAATATGCCTATCAACCAGTTTTTCAAGTCCCTTGAGAACAAAGGACATGAGTGTGATAGGTCTGTATCCTTTCCCTTCCGATTGGTTACCGGTGGGCTTAGGTATAAAGACCACCTTACTAGATTTCCAGGCTGCCGGCACATGCCCTAGAGCAATGCTTAGCCTGTATAATTTAGTAAGTACCAGCACCAGCATATCCATTCCCTGCTGCAGCAGCACAGGATAGATCCCATCTGGACCTGGAGATTTGTAGGGTTTAAAAGTGCCAATAGCCCATCTTACCCTTTGTGGAGTTACTATCCTCCTTGCCACTTCCCAGTCCTCCCTCTTACCACGTCTTGTGGATAGTTTGGTAACCGGTTCAGTGTCTGCTCCCCCAAGTTTCCTCAGGGTACTGGAAGGGAAATGTGTCCTGATTAATTCTTCCACAGTTTCCCCTGCCGTTTTTGTTATATTTCCCAGTGGGGTTCTTAGCATCCCCACCGGGTTAACTGGGTCCTTAGAGAGCACTTTATACAGTCGTGCCCCTTCCCGAGTTTTGTCAATCTCATGACAAAACTCCTTCCAGGACTTCCTGCGCGCTTCTCTAATTGCCCTGTTGTATTCGGTTAGTGTTTTCCTATACAGGTCCCACTCCCCGTTCTTTTTTGCTCTATTAAAGAGTCTCCTGGTGGTCTTCCGAAGTTTGGCTAGCTTCTTGTTCCACCATGACGGATCCCCTACTTTCCTCCCCTCACTGAGAGGGCAGTTATCGGTAAAGGATTCTATTATAGCCTCGCCAACCAATGTGGCAGAGTCTTCTAGCTCTCTCCTCCCACCATACTCCAATCCAGCCTCCTCAATCCGAACACCCAGGTCCCTCCTGTAGGAGTCCCAGTCTGTTCTTCTTGGATCCCTGGGTAGGGCGAAGCATGGCTGGATTTAGAGAGATATCATACCTAATATGTCTGTGATCAGAAGAAGATGGTTCATCTGACACATGCCAATTTAGTACATACCTAGCCATCTAGTTCGATGCCACCGTAATGTCCAGGACCTTCTGTCTGGCCCTAGTGACAAACGTCGGCTCTTCCCCCTGATTTAGGACTAGTAGATTCTTAGAGCTAAGATAAGCTAAAAGTTCCTCACCTCTAGTGTTTGTACCTGTACTACCCCACGAAGTGTGATGGGAGTTAGCATCCATCCCCACCAGCAGCTCCTCATCCACAGCCTCGCAGTGCTCGACCAGGCTCCTCAGCCCTTGTGTTGGCAGAGCCCCCGCGCAGTCAAAGGGGAGATATGCCGTGGCCAGGTTCAGCCTCTTCATCCCCCCCTCCGCCCGCAGCTCCACCGTCACTGCTAACAAATCCCTGCAACAGAAGTTCGTTAGTACAAAAGCACACAACCCCCTCCTAACCAGGATACACGTCCTGGGAACAACGGAGTCCTTATCATACAACAACCTACCTCCAGATGTCGCCAGCCCGCATATTTTTCCTCCAGAAATCCATGGTTCCTGGATGAGCACCAAGTCCACCTCTCCCCTGTCCAGCATCCTACACACGACAGCACTCGCCGCCCTGCTATGCTGTAGGTTCACTTGGAGGATCTTGATCATTGTTCTGCTTAATTTGCAGTCGCCTGGGTCCGCAGAGCAGCCCCAGGACTAGACATCGTGCTCAACTCTACAGCCACTTCACCGGTTTCTGCAGTCGGCAGCTTGACAGCCGCCCCCGCACCCCCAGTGATGGTTGCCGTTGACACATCTGCTACAGACTCACGGTTTGCCGTCTCATTGGCTCCCACTGTCTGTGCAGTCTCGAAATTAATTCTTATACTTACTTGGTCCATTAAAGTCCCACGAGTATGGGGGAAATAACGGTCGACCAGAGCAGAGCCCCCACTGCCCTGGCAAGACAACATACAATGAGGTTTTGTCTGGTTCCTCAAGGGGATCGTTTGGGACTGCATTTTATACCCTGCAGCCATTCATCCTTCGGCACGATGCCTTCCACCTTGGATTGGGTATTCAGTCACTGACCTTGAAGCACACCCCAAGTTCAGGACATTATTAACTGCTCAGATGAACAGCCTGCTTTACTCTCTTTTTTTTACAACTGTGTCGTTTGGGCAGTTTCCCGCCCCTACTTCACTGTCGCATTGCCCTTGGTTCACCCGGGAGGTGAGAGTAGCATTGTGAGGACTTAATTCCCAACTACCCCAGTCTCCCCGGTCAGAGCACTCGGTTATTTCTACCAAGCCCAACCGGTTGACTGACGAGGAGGGATAATTCCTCACCTTTGAACCATAGCCTTGGTCCAGGCCTGCATATTCAGAAACCTTCCGGAATCCTTATTCACAGGTAACCTACATTTCTGTAGGCCGTCCCACTATCCGACACCTGTGGACCCGCCCGGTTGCTCAGGCCAGCTTGCCGGGTCAGAGATGTTACTCGTGACCCCTATTCAGACTGGTGATTCATCATATAACTCACCGCGCCTCACTGAAGTGACAATACGTCTATATCTAGTTTTCATCTAGCTTACACATCCCTAAAGATGGTACTTTATAGATGTTACTCGTGATTCCTAACTACACCGGTTACCTATCATAAGACTGACCATGTCCAAGCAATACCTCTGTTACAATTTATTCGTGAAACATTTATTCTGTTTAGGCCAATAGCACAAAGATTCATGCGAATCCGAGCATTATCGAGAGTACATCAGAATATAGAAATAATAATATTAATATTTTATACATTTCTCTTCTTATCACTGACATGAGATAGAGTAGAGACTCCTAACTTGGGCTACATGGTATTAAAGTTCGTTATTTGACCTTTACTACACCTTTATCATCTCAAAATTGTTTTCTAGCTAGTCATTTTTGCAGACTGCGTGAACCTGGAAGAAAGAAGTATCTATAACATTTAAGCATTAATGAGAATCGAACTGGTAGCTTTCTGGTTATTAGGTATAGAGTAATTAGTTTAACTAATTTGTATTGATATGGCTGTGTATATTAAAGTTTTAAAACTTCCTTTAGAAACTTTGGTATTAATAGAGAATAATGAACAATAATAATAACTAATAAATTTCTTTTCTTATCACATGGTATTGAAGATCGTTATGTGCTCGTTACTACAACTTTATTATCTCAAAAACTGACTCTAGATAGTAGTTTTTGCAGACTGCGTGAACCTGGAAGAAAGAAATATTTCTAACGTTTTAGCACTAATGGGAATCGAACTGGTAGCTTTCTAGTTAATATTCATACAGTAATTAGTTTAACTAGTTTGTATTCGGGTTATGATGTATATTAGCCTCACTGAGGAAGTTGACCAAAGTTACAGATACTCGTATGGTATAAGTGTTCATAATTGCTGGTTTGTGTGTAATAATTTGTTAATAATCCTAACTCACAAGCAAGCCCAAATAATTCCTATATCTTATGATAAATATAACGAATGTTTTGTTATGATATGGCTGTGTATATTAAAGTTTTAAAACTTCGTTTAGAAAGGCTTGGTATTAATAGAGAATAATGAACAAAAACTCACAATAAATGTATTCGCAAAACGCATTAGTTAAACATTTTGAACTATACTCACTCATGATGAGAATTTAGTAATTGTATAATCTTCGAAGAATATGTAACTTGACTCTGATTTAGTGTTCATTAGAGCTCTTAAAAAAATTATTTAAAGATATTTATATTTTTCTTTATTATTTTAGAGCTTAAAATTAAAGTATATCCCGTATTAAATTTGTCAAAGTGTATTCATAAATAAATTACGTTGTACATAAAAATAAATATTTATTACATAGATAAATATCTTAATATAGATAACACTATTTGAAAGTACATTTCTTGAGAGGACAAACCACCTGCTACAAAACATGTTTGTTGTATTGTTAGTATTGTTAACTATTTTAAAAATATGCTTATAAAGTTGTAATTATTGGATGTTGTGGTTAGGAGTTAACTTGATTCCAGACCTAGTGTAAATAGCAAACAGTTTTAAAGTTCAAATAGCTTTTCGAAATTAAATTATTAAAAGAGAATTGTTTGCTACAAAAATTTACGAATTCATAAAATATGTCTGTTGTGAATGATTTTCTTGAATTAATGAAGCTCAAAATGTTGTTTAGTCGACCAAACCACAAATCGGTAATTGCATACTTTTTTATAAGTACTGAATTAAATTATTCTATTAAAACTAGTGTTGAACAAAAATATTTAATGGAAAACGATTTATTTGGCCTTTAATTATAGTAATTTAAAGTGTCAAAGCAAATCCTGTCCTTTCCGATGGTAATCCCGTCGAGGATTTTATCGCCTCCTAAATTTTTGCCACGTCGAACAGTGCTAGAAGGTTTAAGTGGACATAAACAGGTGTTAACCTAATCTCCAAATATTTACAACTTTCAGTCCACGCTTTGAGTAAAAGTTAAGGCACGCGCCAACTAAGCGGTTTTACTTTGGGGAGGATATTTTCTATCACTGGACCCGTTTAAATTTCCACCGTGAGGTTTAGAACGTGCCTTGGTTTTGCGATCAGTTGTAAACAAGAGATTCGTTAGATAATGTGTTCAGTGTTAATGCTAACCGTAGGAGGGTTGTCACGATTCTATTGAACTCTAACAATGTGAGTGTTTTTATCGTTAGAAACATTTCATTTGATACTATTTCAATAATAAATATAAGAAGTAAATAGATTTTACTGTTTTATGCCGGAATTTACAATAATATTTTGAACATATCTTTTCCTCCGATTTCACACTTGTTTACTAGACCACTTGAAACGAATTTACGTTCAAACTGTTTCATCCGTAGTTCACTTATTTTAATGTGCATTTTACATTGCGACGTTTTTCATATTTGTTTGCTTTCATTTTGAATTGAAAGTTGTTATTATATTTAGTAATTTCGAATTTTATAAAAAATGTGAAGGATAAAAGTCATTGTTATTAGATAAATAATATTTGTGTGGGTTTTGAAAATTGGTTTTCTGGCATTGGATTTAGTATGGCATTTTTAATAACATTGTATTTTCAGTTTTACGCATTTTATCAGGAATTGAAATATAGATATTGAAAATGAGCGATACTGTTCATAAGATTGAATAGAAGTTACTTTTACCTATTGTAAGCAGATACTATCTCAGAGCCTAGACGATACTAAAGTTGAGTCGTAGCCTAGACGAAATTATACGTAGCACTTAAAACACGCTTTTTTATTATAAAGAGCAGATTTATTTAAGATAAGCGACCGCCAGAAAATGCCATTTCTCCCGATATCCTAAAGGGGCGAAGGAGACGTTTTGATCCTGCTTTAATCCTACCTATATTGAAAGACTTTTCCTATCCCTCACAAGGTCTGATAGTAATAGATATTCTAGCTGGATCACGTAAAATCTATACAATATAATATTGTATTCAATATAATATTCAGGTTTTGCTTTGCAAAAAGCAAACAGAAAAATATTTCCTCACATTTACGCTCCTGTACTTTATATTTAATATGAATATTCCTTGCATAAATACAAGCACTATTTATGCTTAAATACATCGGAAATACTGTTGTTAGAGAAACATGGTTTAAGTTTTAATTGAGATCAAAACGTTTTGAACAACCATTAATAAGACGTTATTATGAGTAGCCACTTGACAAGAATATTACTGGGTTGTGTATAAAGATCACTTTTAAAATTCATACCTGACTGTGAAGCAATACTAATCGTGAAGCAATGATCGTGTACACGACTGATTGCATACTAATAGTGAAGCAATAGAAATACAATTACTGTCCTAACTGACAGAGTACACACGTTTCACTAGGTTGTCACTTCAAACTGGAAACTAAGTAGAAACACATTTCGTTAAAAACAATCATCATTGGAATCAGCTAATACAAAAACACTTTTTCATGCATTAGTTTTGTTGCTGTTCTTCTAATGCTATAATTTTAAAGGTTGTAAAAAGCTTTTGTTTTAAAGTTCTTATAAAACATAACACGAAAATATCCTTTTGTTTGCAAGAAGCCTTACAGCATCGTGCGTGTTATTTTTGATGATGCTCTTTGTGGTTTAAAACAAACGTAATTAACTAATTTGTTTACAAAGCCGTAAATTACGTTTTGTCTGAACCTCATACAATTTTACTACCGACACTCCGTCGCTTTTGCTTTCTGTTTAACAACGAACCTCGCATTTCTCTGGAAATGCTTTCAGGCATCGAAATATCCTGCACGGTACTTTTATAATTAAACAACTTTTAAATTAATTAGTTCGTTGAGATAATTTCAATTTTCAAAACAAAAATTAATTAAGCTTGGCGATGTATTTATTAAAATGTTATATAATTCAACCCACACACCCACAAACACACACACACACACACACACACACACACACACACACACACACACACACACACACACACACACACATATATATATAATATGTTTTCTTGTTTAATTGCATTATAAAGTCTCTAGTTAGGATAGATTAGGTTATTATTGTATTCATTGCTATTTACCAATAGGAAAATATACTTTTAAAATGTCCAGTCAGGATAAATTTGGTTGTTATTTTATACAACCTTACCTAATTAGAAGTTTCCTTGATTCGAGTAATAAATACTTCGGCACAAATTCTAGTCTTACATGTGCACTTTTGGTTAAAGGTATAAAATACAACTAAATCTATCCTGACTGGATACTTCATAGGTATATAAAATTCCGTGGCAATAACAAACAATAACTATCAATATTGCTTCATGACATGTTTTTGATTTTTTTTTTTTTTTATCTATAATATTAGGGGTGGTCAATGTGCATTTTTACCAACCATATTACCATAACATTTATTGGCAATTTCGATTTTCCGAAATTATAAACTTTTCAAATTTTTTTTTGTATCTCTTTGTACGTTCCCGAACACGTGGGGACGGGAAGTAGATACCAAATTTCAGTTCAATTTTGCCAGTAGTTCCTACGTCGTTGTGTAATACACACACACAGACAGACACCATTAGATTTTAATATAATAGTATAGAATAGTTCCCAATAATATATCGTACTATAAAATTACTGATGATTGCCTTGCAAACAAAAGGAAAAGAAAAACCTCTGATATAATATAGCATTTGTAAAGGATAACAAACCTCAAACGATAAATTACAAACAAAACATTACTATCAGCTGTTTCAATATGTTTAAAAGTTACCGTCACAGGTGATCATTAACTTATTAAGCCACGTTAAGTATGTAACGGAGTATACTTGAGTGTTAAGGTAGTTTTCAAGACCCGTGTGGTGGTGTTCAGATGGAATTTCTAAATAAAAATAAGCCTGTTTGATAACCAGTAGCCCTAAGAATGTCCATTTAAAATGTCAGCTCGGGTAGAATAATATTTACGTGATTGAGTAAAACACACACACACACACACACACACACACACACACACACACACACACACACACACACACACACACACACATATATATATATATATATATATATATATATATATATGATGTATACCCTATGAATATATATATATATATATATATATATATATATATATAAACTATTTTGTTTTGCCTTTTTGATGTATTTTTAGGGCGACAAACTAGTATGACTACTACCGGAAATGGTTTGGAATATAGGTAGTGTTAAAAGAATTTCGCTACATGAAAAGAAGAGATAATATGGCATGACATGTGCAAGAGTCAGTATAAGAATAAGATGGGAACTTTAAACCCCCTGGAAGGGATCATGAGACTATGATAGAATCACGTGTCCAAGGGGCACACAGAAGTAGACCTTCTCTTTTTGGCGATCATGAAGCGGCTATGGCTATCTCCTTGTAAGAAGAAGGTTATAAAAGAGTTGTTTGATATAAATTAGACCAAGGATAATAAATGTTTTTTTTTAAACTGGGGAGAGGGAAATTTATAGCACTGCGTGGGTATATACGTACGTAAAATGGGCCTGTTTTCAACCGTAGTAACGAGAATTTGCTACCGCTCGTATAATAGATACATAAATACATTATGTATTTAAACGTTACTCTATTAGAAACAAATTTTGAGAAACTCGAATTGGTATAGTCTTATTGAATTAAGAAACTGTTTAAATCCCTCCCTTTTTGTTTTCTCTGCCGTGAACTATATGTAGATTCTGCTTAGCACTTTGTTTTCTGTATTCAGTTGTACTCCTCTAACATAGCGCTTGTTCCAGCGATAATCCACTTGTTCGAGTCATTGAAGTTACAAAATTGAGCGCTGTTTGCCCAGGTTGGAATAAAGAGTTATACTTTGATATAATACGTTTTTAGTGACGGAAAAATCAAACGATGATTATCGGCCATCAAAAGAGTTTTTATAAGCAGGAATAATTTCTCAACCAATAGTAAACGGGAAGCCCGTGTAATGTTATTAGAGGTTTGCAACTCTGCTGTAAAGAGGCTTCTTATACTGTGGAACATTACTGCAGTCTTTTCAGTCCATTATTTACCTTCAACAAGTAGTTCATGCCTCCTTTCGGTGTAGCCTACATCGTAGGTAAAATTATTTAGGTAATAATATATTAAAATTATCTATTATTAATAATTTTCTGGTTAATAATTACCACTATCTAAGATTTAACAAGTGTTTAGCGTTAGCAAACCAGTTTAACTGATATTATTGGTTCTTAAAGGTTTCAAAGAAAAGCAATTTATTAAAATCTGTAAACATTTTACATTTTCAAAACCCACTTTTAGTTAGATTAATGTTTCATTCGCACACTTGAAAGAGTTTTTATAAAAAAAATATTACAAATAATAGCTCCAAAAAACTTGCAGCATGCTGCTGTAATTTCCAACATACTTTGGCAGATAACACAAGGACAACGCTCTTGCAACGAAATTCTCTGGGCGCCTTAATATCACTAAAACTACAAAGTTTTAACTAAGAAAGTTTACGCGAAGAATTTGTTGGACAGTTTTGCTAGATGATGCGATTTTATAAGTATGAGTTGTATGATACAGTATTGCTAACGGTTTTTGTAATATAAATTCAAAAATCGAAAATAAAGTATTTATAATATACAAATTACTTTAATTACACTTATACCTTTGTGTCAGCGGGATTAAATTATTCGTTATTTATAACAATTTTTTTTTTTATTACACGTGAAATCTTGCAATTGTTGGGCAATGATTGTGCAAAACAAATACTGTGTCCTGAATTTATTTACTTTTGGAATAAATCAAACGTCTACAGACAAACATTAAGGTTGACAGGATGTGTCGCTGTGACGCCAAACAGATTGCATTCATCATCCCTTGAGCTAACAGTTAGGAAGATGACGTCATTTCCGCAAGGCAGCGATCGTATCTAGGTCGCCGGAAATGGTAAGATTTCGAGTCCGCATCAGGTTCGTGCTTGGCTTTGGAGGTTGAATGATTACAGAAAAAGATATTCTAGAGCGTGGTATCTATTCTTCATAGACGCAAGAGGTAAAGATGTTTGTGAACGTATTTTGGGTGTTACACGTTTAAGTAAAAACTAATAATGAATGCCACATTTTGAAAACTGGCATGTTTTGGTTAAATTTGGGACCTTCGATAAACATTTTTTGGTAGCAGTTATGGGTAAAATAGGATTGGATTTCTTTGGTTTTTACATAAGGCACTAAAAGCACATTACAAACATTATAAAGCTACTTGCTAACGTCTTGTAATAATTTCTAAGATTATTAGCATGGAAGCATCTTATATTCAATTACTGTCACATACTACTTATAACCCCAATATAAGGAATCTGTAGGAGTAATCATGTGGGTCTAATCTCTATCTGTTTGTTTATATTGTCCATATTTTTTTTAAAGCTAACATGATGAACGAAACATTTATTTTTATAAAATAAAAAGTTTTTGTTTTAAAATTATATTTAATGTGTATATGTAGTATTTTATTCAACAATGAAATATGCTTATTTTACGCATTTCATAATAACTTGTATAGCTATAACCGCTTAAAATGTATACTATGAATGGTCGGATTATTTTTGGGTTAATTTCACAATTAAATGTGGATTTTTAATTATTATTGTAGAATATTTATATTGTTAATTTGTTTCAGATTTTTAAAGAGGAGTACTATGTTGTGTAAACCTTGTATGAATGAAACGTTGCAATTATTTACAAACATTGTAGAAATATGTTTGGTCTTGAGGCTCGTTAATTGCATCCTAACTTTTAAAACAGTAATTTTTTATCGTAAACCATAAATAGAGGTTAAATTGTACGTCAGTCATCATCATACAAACATATTCTTATTTTTGAAACACAATAGTTTATCAGTAATTCTTCAGGAATACTTTACACCATATACCTACACATCTATATTATAACATACGTACATGGGATCCAGTTAAGTTCGGTGAACAAGAAAATAACAAGGTTATTTTCCTCGTGTATAGTAAGTGATTGTTGGAGCAGTTTTTGTCTCTCGAGCAACCACTTACATCGCTTAGGGTATTATAGTAAGTAGGGTAGTAGGATACCCAAACTGAGTAGTGCTAGCAGCACTCGATGTTTGGCTCAAGAAAGTTATTAATATTTGTTTACGGTTTTTGATAATCAAACCTAACCTGACAGGATACTACGTATCTGTAATGTAAAATTAGTATATAATTACTGGATGTATTTTAAAACTATGTTCTGCTTGAATATTGTACAAATATAGCAACAATGATATTTTTTTGTTTTAAAAACACCTTTCATAAAATCGCATTATTCTGCAAAAATTTATAGCAAATTCTTCACCTTAAACTTTGTCAGTTAAAACTTTGTAATATTAGTGATATTAAAACGCCTAGAGAGTTTCGTTGCGAAAGGGATGTCCTTGAGTTATCTAATAAACCCGAGTCATTAAACACACCGGAGCATCTTGGCTTGCAACTTCTGCCCGGCACTAATCTACAGCTTGCGCCAGTAGTCTAACTGCTAAAAAGGTTGCATGCAAATTATAACAGCAAGTTGATTTTAGAATCTTTAGAAAAATATAATTTATTTCTTTTTAAAAATACTTTTGAGTAAATGAAACATTATTAAAAACAAATTAGATTTGAGTTTTGAAAGTAGAAATTTATTTCTATGACAAATATTCAACAAGCGATAACAGATTCCTTTTTACAAAACCAGTTGAAAATCATTAATAGTGTACTGGTTTCGATGATATTAATACTTTATTATAGGTCACCTAGTTACAAATAATAACCTTTCTATGATTGATGTTGGCAATAGTTCGAACCATGGTCACCTAAAAGTGCTAATAAAAGCCACTAATGAAAAAATGTTTTCAGTTGGAGATGGACTGACGACCCTCGGCTGATGAGAGATACTGGGAAGAATTAAAAAAACAGAAAGTAACAGGTTTTTTAAAAAACCCATTGGGATAAAACCTTTCACTCATCAGGCACAGATTTTTATGTACAGTGGAAGGAAGAACACGCCAAAACATTCCTGTAAAACCTGGAGAAGGATAAAGAGAGCATTAGAGAAGGAGGGAGAGAGAGAGAGAGCGGAGAGAGAGAACGAGAGAGAGAAAGAAGGGTTATAATCACGTACTGTAACGCCATAGATCATTCCAGAACAGATAAATTTACCTACCAGTAAATAACTACAAACACTCACAAGTATAAACACTTCATACCTCATACAGGTTTCAATTACTTACGCAGACATAACGTGAGATACAATACATAATCACAACTAAAACTGATTACTTGGTCTCAGTAAAGATAAGTCATTGAAACATGTATAACACTAATGTAATTATAGTTGTGAGTTTGTGTACACAATTACAATTAATTTAAGCTATTGGTTATTTTGTTAAACAGTTGTTTTTTACAAGCAGATTATTAACAACATAGGTTATTTATTGTACAAAAATGTTGTTAATAAATATTTTCTTATCAGTTATTTAAATATTATATATATATATATATATATATATATATATATATATATATATATATATATATATATATGTATATATATATATATATATATATATATATATATATATATATATATATATATATATATATATATATATATACATGTATTATACATGTACATGTATATATATATATATAAATATATGTATATATATATATATATATATATATATATATATATATATAATATATAAATATATAATAAAACAATTTACAAATACAAGAATAATTTATTGAATTCACAAGTATTCCTGAGGATGTTGGTACTGTTTACCAACGAAAAGCTTTGAATTGTGAATTCAATGAGTTATTCTTGTATTTGTAAATTGTTTTATTTCTTTATTAATACACAAGAATACATATTATATATATATATATATATATATATATATATATATATATATATATATATATATATATATATATATATATGTAAATCTTGCTACACACAACTGAACTGTAATAATATATATATATATATATATATATATATATATATATATGTATGTATGTGTGTTTGTGTATGTGTGTGTGTGTGTGTGTGTGTGTGTGTTTGTGCGTGTGTTCAAGTTTTTTTTATGAAACAGTATTAATTGCGTCAGACACCTTTTAACAACAGATTCCAATTAAGTAAGCTGAATATATTTTTTTCTCCTCATTTTTCCACACCTAATAAACGTTTTGTAAAAACTACATTCTTCTGGGAGCAACTCCCAGTCGCCCAGTCCCAATGTCAGTCACACTCTAATGTTTCAAGTAATATAATCCGTCGCACCGTGAAGATTAATTAAGACAGGAGGTGGTGTAACGCACACAGATTAGTTTGCAAGTCTGAGAGCTCTAGCTAATAATTTGTTAGGATTGTGGATTTAATATTCTGACATGGGGTTTAGTGGAGTACTTACGTCATCACTAATATAGAGTCGAGGAATAACTTTGCCTGTCTAAAACTTCACCGACATCACTCTTCGTCTTTTGTAACTAATTGTATTATCATTTGTCACAAACACAAGGTCAACGACCTAATATCAAAGACATTCCTAAGTACAAACACATGTCTCACTGCTAAACATCTTATCTAAAGAAAT
The DNA here is from genome assembly GCA_036971475.1 of Prosapia bicincta. Classification (NCBI taxonomy): domain Eukaryota; kingdom Metazoa; phylum Arthropoda; class Insecta; order Hemiptera; family Cercopidae; genus Prosapia; species Prosapia bicincta. The sequence goes on from JBAIZL010000001.1 coordinate 388,090,616, forward strand.
TATAGCAATAACTAATTATATTCGCAGAGTTGATTTAATATAGACTATATATATTTAAAGGAATATGTTATTTTTTTGATATCTATACAGTATTCGTTCGTTTTATCGTGCATACGAGTGAAACTTAGTTCTAACGTTTCATCAGACCTATTAATTTAAGTTAGTTTAAGAGTTACTTAGACTTATTCTTAGACATCAGACTTATTAGTTTAAGAGTTACTTTACCGACATTTGTCCCACACCGTCATGTTTCCGACACTGACAAACGTCCACAGAATAATCTCATAAACCAGGACTCTAGTTATATCCCTTATCCACAATCCAACCCACATTAAGTCATACCTCTTTCTCGAATATATATGTATAGTTTTTCTTATATACCTACCTTTCTCCTCACACCTAAGTTTCACAACCGTCCAATACATTCAGATCCCCTTTCCGGAACAACAGCCCCGGTAACTTATCTCTATACAATATCCCTCAAAAATACACCGTTTCCATTCACCTTCCTGGCTCAATACATACCTCTCACACCCGTCCCATAACCGCCATACTCCTTCCACCTAGAACCCCAAGTCAGATACCCTTTCCGGACCCACAACCCCGGTAACATACCTCCATACATTATCGATCAAATTGCACCCTTTCCACTCACATTCCTGCCTCACCACATACCTCTCTTATCCGTCCCATAACCACCATACTCCTTCCAGCTAGATCCCCCCATCCAGATACCCTTTACGGATTCGCAATCCTGTTAACATATCTCCATACATTATCCCCCTGAAATACACCCTTTTCACTCACATATCTGCCTCACCACATACCTCTCCCACCCGTCCCATAACCAGATACTCCTCTCCCTAGATCCCTCAGTCAGATCCCTTTTCCCGATCCACAACCCCAGTAACAAATCTCCATACATTATCCCTTCGAAATGCACCCTTTTGACTCACATATCTGCCTCACCACATACCTCTCCCACCATTCCCACAACTATCATACTCCTCCCCCTAGATCCTCTAGTCAGATCCCCTTTCCCGATCCACAACCCCGGTAAGATATCTCCATACATTATCGACCCGAAAATTACACTTTTCCACTCATATTCCTGCCTCAATACATACCTCACACTTCATTCTTCTCCAATTCACATTTATGTTTTTAATAACATCCCTCCAATACCTGCAATCCTTTCATATCTTTTTTTATATACGGACTAAATTTGTATAATTTTTTACACAATGATTACTTCCGATAAACAAAATAGATGGGAGGGAATCCCCAAATATAAGTTAACATTAAATTTACAATAATTTGTATGCCTATTTATTTCAACCTATCGAAAATAAATTATTTGAAAGAAATGAGAATTTTGTAAAATGATGTTTTTAAAAAGCGTGTTTAATAAGAAATTCTCTTTTAATATTTAAAACGTTCCTAAACAAATTTTAAGAAATGTTTTTATAACAATGGATTGTTAGCAAGCCTCAAGGGAATTTTTTTATGTTTTAAGATTTTGTTTTAATGTTTAATTAGCTTAGTTCACCTTAGTACATTTAGGAGCTACTTAATTATTCCATAAGTCATTATCTTCCGGAAAAGTAATTAATTATTCCAGCACGAAATTGGAAATAATAGAAGTTTAAGTTAGCCAGTGTAAGATTCCAAAAATATTTATTCAACATACTATTTGATTTTGATACTAAAAATTGATTTCACTTATTTATTAACTTCATCCATTTTACTTTGTTGTTTTATTCTCCATTTCCCTTTTCTCCTTTGTTCAAACATATGCTATCTTGGTTTGTTATTTTTTCTAAGCAGAGGACTTCATTCATTTTATATATCATTAACTTTATTCTGGAGGTAGTTTAAGGAGTGATCTAAATAAGATATAAATGATACAGTTCTGCTTTTAGTAGTTGACCTCAAAATAATTACACCAAAAAAACTATAGACTAGAGTGAAGAAGGGGTATTTTTAGATTTGGAAATCAATAAGAATTTATTTCAAAAAAAGTGTGGAATTAATAAGGTTTTCGTAAAAATAATGAGGCAAAAAAGTTGTACTGTGTGACTCTGGTTTTTCTGAATCTAACGGGTCGAGTTGTTGCCGGGAATTGCGGGTCAGTATAAGCCCTAAGGCAGGGAAACGTCTCTTTCACAGTGAACGAACTAATGATTTAAACGAATAAAGCACCACTTAGTAGAGAAACACTGAACTACGATAAAACGAAATCATACTGCTTGGTCTTAGGACCTCTTGTCTATCTCGTCTATGTAAATGATATCCTGTTTCTTCTTCTTGTATCCTTATCACTTTGCGTGGTTCACGCCGTGTTTCATTATAACTCATAGAGTGAAACTAAAACTACGATGGTCATCCAAGGTCAGCTAGACAATCTATGATCCAGGTTTCGAAAATGGAAGACTTAGGTCAACACAGGTAAATCAGAGGCCATCTGCGTCGATATGTCTGACCGGAACCATCAGTCTCTATGAGATATCCATCCCCTGGAGGTCCGATTTTATTATTTTGGCGTTATCTTCCTCAAGCGTTTCTTTTTCTCTCCCCAAATTTCTGCCTTTTTTAACAAAGGGAGGCACTCCCTATTTTACTCACGGAGTCCCATTCCTTTATAAACAGATTTTCTTCTGTGTATGAAGCTAATATGTTCTGTTGTTACATACGCTACCCCAGTCTGGTTGTCAATTTTTACTAGGACATCCAAGATACACCCCTGAAAACCATATCGCAATTTCTTTGGTTCCTCTCCAACATTACCATTGAAATCTTCTTCACCTTTCCTATAGCTAGATTTACGGGTATTTATTACAGTTACCTACCTTCACGCCATTAATCTCTTCCCGCTCAGTCATTCAGCCAAACTCTTAAGCAAGACTGAAAGTTCAGTCAGTTTCTCAGTAAATCTACTGGCCCCCTTCCTCACTTTAGGCCACTTCCTATGATACTCCTGGATCCCCCACAACATCTGTTCTACGTCCTTTTCTGTCTTTCCTGCATATTCCCTAAAACATCTGTCCCATTGTATCTAGGTTTTAGGCAAAGATGTTACATTTAAGTTAATTGTTGCTGCATAACGTCAGGGCCCCCAAAACTCCCTCCTTTTTAATCCGACTTACTACTCAGTAGTCAATAGCTTACAAATGCTTTATTTTACCAAACAATTAACAAAGATGTTGGTTTTATATCCTAAAGTGATAGTTTACTTTATAATTGTAATTACTTTAATAATTTGTGGAAAGAGTTTCTTTTTTATAATGTAGGGCATATTTGTAGATATTAACATCAGGCATATTTGTTTTTAATGGCAGTTGATGAGGTTTATTAACTTACATATACATGTTTCATTTATATATAATCGTTGTTCATCTTTGTTCCGTTAGATTCACAAAGATATAAATTGTAGAAATAAATTTAATTATTTTAATAAATTTGCTTGTTGTTATCATATTGAATTCAATGTTAACTGCATTTAATCATAGTTTAATAAATTTATTTGTAAAAATAAATACATAAATTTAGTCTCAATTATCAGTTACTTTAATAACTAATCTTTATCATTTCCTAATTGCAATAAAATGTTTTTAATAATTGTATAGAGTGTTCTTATATTAATAAAGCTTTAAAAGTAAATTACGTTTTTAATTTTACACCACATGCTTTTTTTCAACCTATGTTTTCACATCTACCAATTTCCCCTTTCCATTAAGGATCTACGCTCAAGTTTGTCTGGCCTGTTTTAGCCTCTAAGTAGATTTTGGCTTTCATAAAGTGAAGAAAACCAGACTGCCACTTCCACTAGTTGTCATTTTCATTTTATTTAAAACTTGTACTTCAGTACTTTTAGTATTTCACCATTAATGCACAATGATGTATATGTTTCAAACGTCTAATGTTTATGAAAATAACTTCATGCCAAAACTGTTATATTACTAATCAAATAGTGACTTTAGGCAGGTACACTATGAATTGGTAAACAAGCTAATTTCATTAGATACGCTTTTCATTTTATTAAAAAAGTCACAGAGGAGTTCTCTTGAGATTATCGGTAGCTTAGAGGTGCCACTGTAAGTTACTGTTACTATTTTAAAGCTTGATACTATCCTATCCTCTAAATATTGATTCCAGGTAGTAAAACATCTGTAGATAATACTACTTTGTGATATATTAGTGAAATAATTTAAATACAACATTCTATATTTATTTTTACTCATAAAAATCATTAATACTGAAACAATATAATTATTTTTTTAAATACTAAAATAAATATTTTATTACTGCTACTCTATGTATCACCTACGAAGGTTAGATAGAGAAGGGGACCTTAGACTAAATTAGGTTAATTTAAAGTAATCTTTAGGCAGAGTTTACATCTAAAGAAGGCTTATAGTGTTACATGGTGAGATTGCACACCTGAAGCAAACCTTTCACTATCGCAGTTATAAAGCGGCATCTACTCATTACACCACCTTGTAAGACGTAGGGAAGAGAGGATTGTGTGATTAGATAGGATCAGCGTAAGAACTGAAAACCCCCCGATGAAGAACATATGATGGCTCATGATCTCACGTGTATAACCTGAGGTCATGACATCACATGTATAAACTGGAGTACCAGAAGTAGAACTAAGATATTCTCTATCTGGTTCTTAAAAAGGTGTCTAGTCATAACAATGCTTGTAAGAAGGACTATAAGGAAGTATTATTGGAAGGAACGGGGCAGGCAAAGCAATGACCTAGAACATATGATGAAGGATGAAGGACCTACGAACGTATATGGAATCACGTGTATAAGTGGAGTACCAATAGTAGAAATAAGATACTCCCTATCCGGTTCGGAAAGAGGTGTCTAGTCATTACAATCCTTGTACGAAGGAGTATAAGGAAGTGTTGATGGACGGGAAGGAGTAGGAATACTTCCTAGAACACCGTGATGAAGGAAATACGAAGGTATATGGAATCACGTGTATAAGTGGAGTGCCCGTAGTAGAACTAAGATACTCTATACCAGGTTCGTAAAGAAGAGTCTAGTCATTACATTCCTTGTAAGAAGGAGTATAATAAAGTGTTAATGGAAGGGAAGGAGTAAGAAAACTTCCTAGAACACCGTGATGAAGGACATACGAAGGTATATGGAATCACGTGTGTAAGTGGAGTACACGTAGTAGACCTAAGATACTCTCTACCGGGTTGGGAAAGAAGTGTCTAGTCATTACAATCCTTGTAAAAAAGAGTATAAGGAAGTGGTGATGGAAGGAAAGGAGTAAGAAAACTTCCTAGAACACCGTCATGAAGGACATACGAAGGTATATGGAATCAGGTGTATAAGTGGAGTGCCCGAAGTAGAACTAAGATACTCTATATCGGGTTCGTAAGGAGCAGTCTAGTCATTACATTCCTTGTAAGAAGGAGTATAAGGAAGAGTTGATGGATGGAAAGGAGTAAGAAAACTTCCTAGAACACCGTGATGAAGGACATACGAAGGTATACTGAATCACGTGTATAAGTGGAGTACCCGTAGTAGAACTAAGATACTCTCTATCAAGTTCGGAAAGAGGTGTCTAGTCATTAAAAACCTTGTACGAAGGAGTATAAGGGAGTGTTGATGGAAGGAAAGGAGTAAGAAAACTTCCTAGAACACCGTGATGAAGGACATACGAAGGTATATGGAATCACGTGTATAAGTGGAATGCCAGAAGTTGAACTAAGATACTCTATACCGGGTTCGTAAAGAAGAGTCTAGTCATTACATTCCTTGTAAGAAAGAGTATAATAAAGAGTTAATGGAAGGGAAGGAGTAAGAAGACTTCCTAGAACACCGTGATGAAGGTCATACGAAAGTATATGGAAACACGTGTATAAGTGGAGTACCCGTAGTAGAAATAAGATACTCTCTATCGGGTTCGAAAAGAGGTGTTTAGTCATAACAATGCTTGTAAGAAGGACTATAAGGAAGTGTTATTGGAAGGAACGGGGCTGGCAAAGAAATGACCTAGAACATATGATGTAGGATGAAGGACCTACGAACGTATATGGAATCACGTGTATAAGTGGAGTACCAATAGTAGAAATAAGATACTCCCTATCCGGTTCGGAAAGAGGTGTCTAGTCATTACAATCCTTGCAAGAAGGAGTATAAGGAAGTGTTGATGGATGGAAAGGAGTAAGAAAACTTCCTAGAACACCGTGATGAAGGACATATGAAGGTATATGGAATCACGTGTCTAAGTGGAGTACCCGTAGTAGAACTAAGATACTCTCTATCGGGTTCGAAAAGAGGTGTTTAGTCTTTACAATCCTTGTACGAAGGAGTAGACTATAAGGAAGTGTTGATGGAAGGAAAGGAATAAGAAAACGTCCTAGAACACCGTGATAAAGGACATACGAAGGTATATGGAATCACGTGTGTAAGTGGAGTGCCCGAAGTAGAACTAAGATACTCTATACCGGGTTCGTAAAGAAGAGTCTAGTCATTACAATCCTTGTAAGAAGGAGTATAATAAAGTGTTAATGGAAGGGAAGGAGTAAGAAAACTTCCTAGAACACCGTGATGAAGGACATAAGAAAGTATATGGAATCACGTGTATAAGTGGAGTTCCCGTAGTAGAAATAAGATACTGTCTATGGGTTCGGAAAGAGGTGGCTAGTCATTACAATCCTTGTAAGAAGGAGTATAATAAAGTGGTAATGGAAGGGAAGGAGTAAGAAAACTTCCTAGAACACCGTGATAAAGGACATACGAAGGTATATGGAATCACGTGTATAAGTGGAGTGCCCGAAGTAGAACTAAGATACTCTATATCGGTTTCATAAAGAGCTGTCTAGTCATTGCATTACTTGTAAGAATGAGTATAAGGAAGTGTTGATGGATGGAAAGGCGTAAGAAAACTTCCTAGAACACAGTGATGAAGGACATACGAAGGTATATGGAATCACGTGTATAAGTGGAGTGCCCGAAGTAGAACTAAGATACTCTCTATCGGGTTCGGAAAGAGGTGTCTAGTCATCATTATAATCCTTGTACGAAGGAGTATAAGGAAGTGTTGATGGAAGGAATGAAGTAAGAAAACTTCCTAGAACACCGTGATGAAGGACATAGGAAGGTATATGGAAACACGGGTATAAAATAAGTGCCCGAGGTAGAACTAAGATACTCTATACCGGGTTCCTATAGAGCAGTCTAGTCATTGCATTACTTGTAAGAATGAGTATAAGGAAGTGTTGATGGATGGAAAGGCGTAAGAAAACTTCCTAGAACACCGTGATGAAGGACATACGAAGGTATATGGAATCACGTGTATAAGTGGAGTACCCGTAGTAGAACTAAGATACTCACTATCGGGTTCGGAAAGAGGTGTTTAGTTTTTACAATCCTTGTACGATGGAGTATAAGGAAGTGTTGATGGAAGGAAAGGAGTAAGAAAACTTCCTAGAACACCGTGATGAAGGACATACGAAGGTATATGGAATCACGGGTATAAGTGGAGTGCCCGAAGTAGAACTAAGATACTCTATACCGGGTTCGTAAAAAGCAGTCTAGTTATTACATTCCATGTAAGAAGGAGTTTAATAAAGTTTTAATGGAAGGGAAGGAGTAAGAAAACTTCCTAGAACACCGAGATGAAGGACATACGAAGGTATATGAAATTACGTGTATAAGGGAGTACCCGAAGTAGAACTAAGATACTCTCAATCGGGTTCGAAAGAGGTGTCTAGTCATTACATTCCTTGTAAGAATGAGTATAATAAAGTGTTAATGGAAGGGAAGGAGTAAGAAAACTTCCTAGAACACCGTGATGAAGGACAAACGAAAGTATATGGAATCACGTGTTTAAGTGGAGAACCCGTAGTAGAAATAAGATACTCTCTATCGGGCTCGGAAAGAGGTGTCTAGTCATTACAATCCTTGTAAGAAGGAGTATAAGAAAGTGTTAATGGAAGGGAAGGAGTATGAAAACTTCCTAGAACACCGTGATGAAGGACATACGAAGGTAAATGGAATCACGTGTATAAGTGGATGTCCAGAAGTATAACTAAGATACTCTATCCCGGAATTGTAAAGAGCAGTCTAGTCATTACATTCCTTGTAAAAAAGAGTATAATAGGGTGTTAATGGAAGGGAAGGAGTAAGAAAACTTCCTAGAACATAGTGATGAAGGACATAAGAAGGTATATGGTCTCACGTGTATAAGTGGAGTACCCGAAGTAGAATTAAGATACACTCTATCGGGTTCAGAAATAGGTGTCTCGTCATTACATTCCTTGTAAGAAGGAGTATAAGGATGTGTTGATGGAAGGAAAGGAGTAAGAAAACTTCCTAGAACACCGTGATGAAGGACATACGAAAGTATATGGAATCACGTGTATAAGTGGAGTACCCGTAGTAGAAATAAGATACTCTCTATGGATTCGGAAAGAGGTGTCTAGTTTCTACAATCCTTGTAAGAAGGAGTATAATAAAGTGTTAATGGAAGGGAAGGAGTAAGAAAACTTCCAAGAACACCGTGATGAAGGACATACGAAGGTATATGGCATCACGTGTATAAGTGGAGTACCCGTAGTAGAACTAAGATACTCTCTATCGGGTTCGGAAAGAGGTGGCTAGTCATTACAGTCCTTGTAAGAAGGAGTATATGGGAGTGTTGATGGATGGAAAGGTGTAAGAAAACTTCCTAGAACACCGTGATGAAGGACATACGAAGGTATATGGAATCACGTGTATAAGTGGAGTACCCGTAGTAGAACTAAGATACTCACTATCGGGTTCGGAAAGAGGTGTTTAGTTTTTACAATCCTTGTACGATGGAGTATAAGGAAGTGTTGATGGAAGGAAAGGAGTAAAAAAACTTCCTAGAACACCGTGATGAAGGACATACGAAGGTATATGGAATCACGGGTATAAGTGGAGTGCCCGAAGTAGAACTAAGATACTCTATACCGGGTTCGTAAAAAGCAGTCTAGTTATTACATTCCATGTAAGAAGGAGTTTAATAAAGTTTTAATGGAAGGGAAGGAGTAAGAAAACTTCCTAGAACACCGTGATGAAGGACATACGAAGGTATATGAAATTACGTGTATAAGGGAGTACCCGAAGTAGAACTAAGATACTCTCAATCGGGTTCGAAAGAGGTGTCTAGTCATTACATTCCTTGTAAGAATGAGTATAATAAAGTGTTAATGGAAGGGAAGGAGTAAGAAAACTTCCTAGAACACCGTGATGAAGGACAAACGAAAGTATATGGAATCACGTGTTTAAGTGGAGAACCCGTAGTAGAAATAAGATACTCTCTATCGGGCTCGGAAAGAGGTGTCTAGTCATTACAATCCTTGTAAGAAGGAGTATAAGAAAGTGTTAATGGAAGGGAAGGAGTATGAAAACTTCCTAGAACACCGTTATGAAGGACATACGAAGGTAAATGGAATCACGTGTATAAGTGGATGTCCAGAAGTATAACTAAGATACTCTATCCCGGAATTGTAAAGAGCAGTCTAGTCATTACATTCCTTGTAAAAAGGAGTATAATAGGGTGTTAATGGAAGGGAAGGAGTAAGAAAACTTCCTAGAACATAGTGATGAAGGACATAAGAAGGTATATGGTCTCACGTGTATAAGTGGAGTACCCGAAGTAGAATTAAGATACACTCTATCGGGTTCAGAAATAGGTGTCTCGTCATTACATTCCTTGTAAGAAGGAGTATAAGGATGTGTTGATGGAAGGAAAGGAGTAAGAAAACTTCCTAGAACACCGTGATGAAGGACATACGAAAGTATATGGAATCACGTGTATAAGTGGAGTACCCGTAGTAGAAATAAGATACTCTCTATGGATTCGGAAAGAGGTGTCTAGTTTCTACAATCCTTGTAAGAAGGAGTATAATAAAGTGTTAATGGAAGGGAAGGAGTAAGAAAACTTCCAAGAACACCGTGATGAAGGACATACGAAGGTATATGGCATCACGTTTATAAGTGGAGTACCCGTAGTAGAACTAAGATACTCTCTATCGGGTTCGGAAAGAGGTGGCTAGTCATTACAGTCCTTGTAAGAAGGAGTATATGGGAGTGTTGATGGATGGAAAGGTGTAAGAAAACTTCCTAGAACACCGTGATGAAGGACATACGAAGGTATATGGAATCACGTGTATAAGTGGAGTACCCGTAGTAGAACTAAGATACTCTCTATCGGGTTCGGAAAGAGGTGTCTAGTCATTACAATCCTTGTACGAAGGAGTATAAGGAAGTGTTGATGGAAGGAAAGGAGTAAGAAAACTTCCTAGAACACCGTGATGAAGGACATACGATGGTATATGGAATTACGTGTATAAGTGGAGTTCCTGAAGTAGAACTAAGATACTCTATACCGGGTCCGTAAAGAGCAGTCTAGTCATTACATTCCTCTTAAGAAGGAGTATAATAAAGTGTTACTGGCAGGGAAGGAGTAAACAAACTTCCTAGTACACCGTGATGAAGGACATACGAAGGTATATGGAATCACGTGCATAAGTGGAGTACCCGAAGTAGACCTAAGATACTCTCTATCGGGTTCGGAAAGAGGTGTCTAGTCATTACAATCCTTGTAAGAAGGAGTATAAGGAAGTGCTAATGGCAGGGAAGGAGTAAGAAAAAGTAAAAAAGTGCGCCTCTAATACTGGGATGAGAAAAACTATGCTGCGGTTTTATTTACGTTAATTACATCTTCATTCAACTCCGGTTGAAAAGACGTCTGCAACTCGGAAATATTTTATTTAAACGCAATATTTTAAATTTACAGAAATAAGTACAATTGGTTCTACAAATGCAAATTTATTTTTCGTTTGCGAAGGAGACATTAGCCATATAATTAAGTTTATTTTGGGTCAGCTATGGTCTCGAGAAAAAATGAATAACATAAATTTACATGGTTAAATTAACTTGCTTTATTAGAAGAAACAGTCCTGATTTTGGCCCTGGAATGTTTTAGAAATATCTCAACGAGTTGAAAAAAATAATGATCTCTTGTTACATTGAATAAATTAGCCACCCCTTTGTCATAGCGCATGTTGGCGACGGTATAAAGTATAGAATTACAAAGTCACAAGGTACTAAGGACATAATTACCGCCTAGGGGACGTTCTGACGTTCAAGTTTACAATGTAAGGCAGGAGAAAATGTATGGGTATTTGAGAAAAAACTACTTGAGTTGATTATGTTTCAATTTTGTGACGGACTTAAGTGATTTCTTGATTTTCTAATTCATTTTTCGTTCCAAACAGGTACCGAAAGGTGTATGAAGAATAAATATTCATTCCGATCTGACGAAACGGATCCTTAAAGTTTAATTAAAGAAAGTTATTCTATTTTGGTAGATATATATATATATTTAATTTGATCATTATCTCTGTAAGTATTGTTCCGGTATTAAGTATTAACACTATTCTTCTGGTAAAATAGTTAAAAATTTACCAACAACGTTTACCTCTATCTTGGTTAGTTTTCTGATCACATGTCCATGTTTTTTTACAATAAATGTTATATCTTTGAGGTGGCTAAAGTAATGAAGTTAAACTTCGCAATGTTAGTCAAGACTAAACCTGTCAAAAACCGTTTTAAACTATATATAAATTTCCGTTTCAAAATAGTCGACATACAATTTTTTTCAATTCGGGTTCCATAAATCATTAAACATTTATAAAATATTACACAGTGTTTTCCTATAAACATTTTTAGATTACTTGTTAGGAGGGTTTTAATGATAATCAAAACTAAAAATAATAATAATAACGTATGATGTCATAAATTACAACGTTTTAATCATATAAGGGTTAAAATCTTAATCGACAACCTAATTTTTTGCAGGCTTTTAAAATAATTTTTTTCGTGTGCGATATAACATTTTTCCATCGCTCCTGATTGACTGATTTAATAGCTCGTTTGTTAGGTTGGTTATTGATGTAATGTTAAAATTCTGGTTGTTCCTGTCTACGTAGCCCTGGGTACTTGTGCTCAAATCAACTCTATGTAATTAAAACTACAATGATAAAGAAGACATCCTAAAACTGATCGACAGTGTCCCACAGGACAGGTCGACGGACGAACAGGATACAAATTTGGCAACAAAATTTCATCACCGATTGGTGTAGAACCAAGAACGGCCCCCACACATCTGTCTTGGCAGGCGAGGCCTTTCTTTACAGTTTAATCTGTTATGAACTACTAATAATGTATAAAGTACAACAATAAAGTTTTATCTGTATGTGTTAAAATCGACAAGTACTCAGAAATAAACTAATCTTTTGTGTTGTCTTTTTCTATAGGTATATAATGTGTTTTAATAAAATAACTATAGCTTTACTCATTTTATTTCGAAATAAAATATAATTTTTAAAACAAAATACGCGGAGATTTTTAGAAATTAGAAAAAAATAAAATATACAATCATTCAAAATATGTAGGCATTATACAGAATTACAATATTAAGTGTCAAAATAGAAAGTGGAATTAATTATTAAAATTAATTAATTAAATAATTAAATGTAGTTTTAACATTAAGTGTCATCCACTACACGTTTAAAAAGTATTGGAACTTGAGTGAATGAAAAAATGTTTTTTATGAATTATATATATACATATATATATATATATATATATGTATTTTAATATATATATATATATATATATATATATATATATATATATATATATATATATATATAAAGAATATAAGTCAAAATACAAATACAAGAAATATAATTGAATTTACAATTCAAAGCTTTATAATTCAAAGCAGCATATTGCGATATATATATATATATATATATATATATATATAAGTTTTAATATAAATTATATATTTCTATATGTTACCTTTATATTATATATGTTTAAAACATTACCTTATTTAAGTCACACCTTTAGGTTTCTAAATAATTAAACAATCGTATAAATTACAAATACATTAATTTATCTAACATCTAGTTTTTACAATTTATACCTTCAAATACATTTATAAGATACAGTGATATAGTTTGATTGAATAGCTAGTACTAAGATTATTTGAAGCCTGGATAATATGTAATAAATACCGGGTTAGATTGCTTTTTCTCGGGTCGTTATTTTGGGGTATTCTATAAAGTAGAAGTAAAGATAAAAAAACTTGATTAGTATTTATAAAGACAATGAATTAAATTTTAAATGAATTTACTATTTTATAAAAATATCTGTTTGGGGAATCTAGTCTCATAAAGTGTGTACTTGATTGTTTGGGAATCCTTGCTTCACGGACTCCTGGCGGTTAATATATTTACTTCACTTTTGCACACTAATCACCTTACCTTTACTTCCCCTATCTCTAGTAACTAGTACTATCTCTAGTAGCTGTCTGGTAAGTTTATTACTCGTCGCCTTTTTAATTTTTGACATAAGTAAATGTTAACTCCATTTATATTTTCTCTAATTAATCTAAACTAAATTATCCCTTACGAAATATTTTCTTGTATTTATATATTTATATATTCATATTTATATATGTATATATTCAAATACAAATATATTTAATAATTTATACTTTTCGTTGGTAAACATTACGAACATCATCAGTAAAATTGAAATAAAATATAGGTATACATATTGAGAATTAATAATTAAATGCACTAGCATAATGAAATAATACCACCTAATTAAAAAGAAAGTAATCTAAAATAAACCTTTGTTCAATATTGTATACATATGGAAGTTATTATTACATATTTTGTTTTTATAAATTTTTAAAGGTTTTAGGTTCTTTTAGGACTTTTAGGCTCTTTTCGGGGTAGTGGAATCTTTGAGAGACACCTTTGACTTAAAGACTACAATTGGATTCCCAGTGAGTTTATTTTATCTTAAATGAAAAACAAAACTAATTGAAAATATAAATTTTTGTTTTTGCCGTTTCAATCTATTATTATTAACTATGTTATGAAATTTTACAGGATTGTGTATCTTATGTTTTATCTAACCTGAAATTACAGTTAGCCTGCCTATCTTGATTCCGGATAATGGTGTAGAATATGTCTCCTTATTAAGTCTAAACACACACACACACACACATACACACACACACACACACACACACACACACACACACACACACACACACTCACACGCACGCACACACACACACACACACACACACATCCATACATACACACACACACATATATATATATATATATATATATATATATATATATATATATATATATATATATATATATACTCTATCCTTATCCTGATAATATTAAAAAAAACATACTTTCATAATATATTTTTACATTTAATCAATTTGTATTATCGTAATTATTTTGCGTATATTGTTGTTTATTAAAGTTAAATTTCAAATATCTCGGAGTTTTGTTATTATTTAAACTTTTTAAGGTTATTCTATCTATTTACAATAGGCAATGCCTTTTAATAGACACATCATTTACCTCACTCATTTTACCAATTATCTGATATTGTCAATAGATGATTTCTATTCGTTATTCAAGAAAAAAGCCATATCTGGTTTTCCATGTAAACTTAAAACGTTACTTCCCATTTCAGACAAACGGTTAAATGGAGAGTAAATTTAAAAAATTTATAGTTATTTTAGGTAACGTTTATCTCCCTTATGCTTATCAATCTGTCTTTATTTTTCCTTTCAAATAAATATATTTTGAAATAAAGATTTATTAAAAAAATAGATTATTTATATAACCTTGTACTGAAAAAAGGTGAAGTATTGTCCAAAATGGTTTATTTCTTTCTGCATTGTCCATTTCTTTCTTGAGGTTCCGATGTTTTCTCACTGCAAGGGGTCTGTGAATTTCCTAAAATCCGGAGTTTAGGCATTTTCTTGTCAAGATGATGTTATTAAGATATTTGGGCATTTGCCCAAATATCTTTACACTCCCGTATTACATGGAAGTCCTATTTACTGTTGTATTACAATATATATGTTGATTAACGTCGTTTGAGGTTGAAACACGACTCCTTGTTATAGCGTTTGAGACTCTTCTACTCTAGCTTTACCTCGACGAAGACCTTCTTTGTACAAAATCCAAACTCTGTACATCACGCTTCCATCTTGAAATTTCCACCAATGGGACTGCGTTACAGTGAATACTTTCAACAGGAGATCTCATCAAACGACTAACTGTTTTTTCGTTAACTTCCACATTTGGCGGCATTGTTTTATCTCAATCGTTATCTCAATTGTTAAATCTTTACTTAAATGCTTAGTTGTAAACGGGAAAAATAGTAAAGAAATGTAAACATTATATTTCATTGTAAAAATCGAGAGCGTGTTAGTACGCTCCCGTCCCGGGCAGTTGAATTATTGAAATGCTATGCGGGTTGCATAGCTTGTCGTAGCATATAATTATTGTTTTGGTTGTTTTCATCTCAAAACGTTTATGTCTACCATATACACCTGTATAATTAGGACATTAAAACAGTGTATTAGACAATAAATTGATGTTTTATTTATTGGGTTACAATAAAAAAAAAAGAAATTTACATAATATATCAACTAATACAAATGATGAAATACTGATTGACAAAATATAAAATTCAATAAAAAAGACAGAGAAATAAAAAACACTTGCATAAAAATTCAAACTACCTACTTCTAAAATAACCGCTCAACGTTCAACTCGGAATGTTTGCTT
This sequence comes from Prosapia bicincta, assembly GCA_036971475.1. Taxonomy (NCBI): domain Eukaryota; kingdom Metazoa; phylum Arthropoda; class Insecta; order Hemiptera; family Cercopidae; genus Prosapia; species Prosapia bicincta. The sequence goes on from JBAIZL010000001.1 coordinate 388,106,305, forward strand.
TTACTTGTGCCAAGTGTGTCACGAACCCATAAAAATCGATAAAGTATATGACAGACATGGATAATGCATATGTTACGTTTTAGACTATTTATAGCCGAGATTAGCTGACATTTGTTTACAATCCTATGATACACATTAGGTTTTCAGGCGTCCAAGCATTTTGTCATTGTCTCTTATTTAGAGTAGTCTGTTCCCACCTCGAGTTGGTTCATTCACTCTAACAGGACAGTGTTTACCTTTGCGTTATTTGAGAAAGTTTAGTTTATTTTTATGATCGTTGTTTTTACCGGATATTGTGCCGCGTTAGTGGTTAAAAAAACAATAAAATAAAAAAATTAAACATAATGAAAACTGTCCATGAAACTCCCTGAAGAAATGTTCCTGCAAATGGGAGGCTCCTTGGGGCAACCAGAGCAATAAACGGATGTTTCTGTTCTTTTTTTTATGTAAACATGCCCTGCACCTCTTCTGAGTTTTCCTATTTGATCCTTCAGGGGCTGGGAAAACTGCAGGAAAATGTTCATAAGTCTGTCCAGGTCTCTTTAGAGGTCGGCTTGAAGAAGGGGAATCCGAAGTTGGGGGAAGTAATGATTTACTACTGAATTTCGAAAATCGTAAAGAGGCACTTTAGGTTTATATTTATTATATAATTTGAATGAATTATATAGGCAGATGTGGAGTAGGTGAATCCCTAATTTTTTTGACCATTTCAGGGTCTTTCTTTCAATGGGATAATACGACATCATTTGATCGAAATTGTCAACACCACCCATTGAATCGTTATACTTTATAACCGCAAGAGGTTTTTGGGCTACTTGTCCTCGACGGGTAAATCCCTTTTACTATTCCATTTAAGGACACACATTCCATCATTGCTATATAAATCTACTAATTCTCCCTTCTTCAATTTTTGGGAGGCCTCTTGTGGATTGCCCTCCCGGTTACTCCTTAGTGTCCCGGTAACATAGGTATTCCTCTCCAAAAGTTCGTGAACCAGATTTACACTAGTGTAGAAGTTGTCCGTAAATAGTGAATGACCAGCATATAGATTTCCAGCCATTAATTTATGGACAACCTTTTCGGAGTGAACGTTTTCCACCAACTTCTAGATCGGTTGCCCCAGTGTACACCAAACCGTTACACCAATCCAGAAGACTCATGTAACATATATATTGTTATCCCATATGGGTGACTTTTATTTTTATATACTGCCTGAAGATTAGCCAACCTCTCCAAAGAACTACAGATTCGTCAATACATAAATTTCTTTTTGGAATTATCAAAGAGTTCATGGTTTTTTGATAAACCAAAAGTTTAATTACAGGCCTAACTTCGTGAAGTCTATCTGTAGGGATGGGTTCATTTGGTTCGGGATTTTTGGCAAAATGCAGAGATTGTAATATCCCAAGAAACCTATCCCTACTCATCACCCGCCGAAAGCACCTGACATCGAAGAGCATAGGATCAGTGTTCCAATAGTCACTGATCTTACCTATTGGAATCGTAACCATGTGAAATAGAAGAGCAAGAAAAATTTGGATTCTTCTACTTCCAAAGGCTCCCATTTCTTTATCAGGGCTTTCGGTCGAGAAGATTTGCTTCTTAAAAAGTCAGTGTATAAATTGGTTTGAGTTATAAATAAAGTCATTAGTTCATCAGTTAGTAGAAGGTCAAAAAATCCCTAGTGGTTTGTATAGTGTTTGGGTCAATGGTTATTCCGGGATTACAGGTGAAACGTACTTGCGCTCTATTTGTCGGTTTTGTCTTGTCCATTGTTTTCAAGTTAATCCCCCTGGAGGGTCAAAAACATTTACCTGGGGTGCAGGTATACTGACTTCTTCTCCTTTAGTTTCACTATCACAATCGCAATCCTCATCCTTCAAGTTAAGTTCATCATCATCCTCCCCATCAAGTTCTTCTCTCTCGTCTTTTTCCTCTTCCTCAAACAATATTGTGAGAAGTTCATTTTCTGTATACACTTTGCCGTTTCCCCTCGGCTGCTGTCGACCTGGCATGGATCTGTAAAAGTAACTTGTAAATTTTTATAAAACAAGAAAATCGTCTCAATGATAATTATTACTAAATAACTAATAATTTTGTTTCCTTAGTAAGCTATAGATATTATTAATCTGCTCACCTTGACAGATGCGATGAAACTCCAGATGTGGAGGGCTGTGGATCTCCAACTTCCTCACGCTTAAAAGCGGAACTAAAAATGCACAAACAATAATTAGTAAGTATATTAAAGATTTATAAGCATTATTCGTAATCCAACATTATGCGAAAAAATTCAATTTAAATGGGCCACTTTCACAAACCTTGATGGTCCTGATATTACTGAAGTCGTGAAAACTGACGAAAAATCTCCACGTTCAGCCTTTTGTTTTTCGGCCCTGGCTCGCACCATATTCTGAAATAAATCGTATAAATACAATAATAATTTTATATAAAGTAAACAAATGTTAAATTTATTTATTTATTGCAAAAATTTAAATGTGTTTGTGCATAAGAAAATACACAAATATATAAAATTTAATTACAAATGCACAAAATAGTTCGTTTAATCAAATACATTAGAACAAACATAAACCACTACTCTTTGGGAAAAAATAAATCTTTACAAAAATGCAATTATAAAACATTGTAATCGTCAAAATGGTTTAAAAATACAAAAATATTATAGCACTAATAACTTACCCAATATTAGAATCTCCAAAGAGATAATTTGCGATGGTCGGATTTTAAAACGACTCAGGCACAATGTTCTCCAAACTGTTCTGAAGCACTGACGAAAAAATCAAACCATTATACAGACTCTTATCGACACCAGAGAAGTTTCAATTATACTGAGAGTGAGTTGCCGGAGTGCTTGCTGTCCTTCGGAAAAGAAGAAGGGAGCACATCGGAATGCCCTCAGTGATCGCAAGGGGACCCAGAATTTTCTTGCCTGTTCGCCTTATTGAACGTACTAGCTTTACTTCGACGAAGAGCGCTTCTTTGTACAAAATCCAAACTCTGTACATCACGCTTCCATCTTGAATTTTCCACCAATGGAAACTCCGTTACAGTGGTAATCGTATTGTTTATTTATAATCCGTTGTAATGGTAACCGTCTTGTTATTTTCTAATTTCCAAACCATACTTCTTTTATTTGCTTCACTTAATTCTTCTCAATTTATATAAAAGTCTTTTGTTTAATGCAATGTCTAATTTAAATTTTTAACTTTCATTTTAATAATTTATTTGTCTATATTTCTTCCAATTTATTTAATTATATGTTCTTTCAACATATAACATTACTATAGCAGCGCTGTTTACTCAGTGTGGTAAAATCTTATAAACAATCTGTCTTCGCGTTTTCTAACCGAGTCAAATATAATTTTATTCTTAATCTAAATTCTAGATAGGAAATTCCATAAAATGTTAGAATATGATTACTTTTATACATTTTAAGAATTACCATTTTCCCTAGCTAAGCCTAAGTTATTCTCCTTTTATTTCTTTTTCTTATATTAACTATTTGTGTGATATTTGGTAACACGTATGTAATATTAAGCATTTTGGCCTGATTCCATCCTATTTACTTGAGTCATTTAGGTTAGGAACTTTTAGTTTATAGTTGTGTATAATAAATCCTACGAATTAAAATTTGTTCCTTCTATATCTAAATTAATATGTCTACTCTCTCTCTTAGTCAATGTTTTACTATACTAGAGTTTATTTAGTTATATATTAAATATTTAATTTATATTATATTATATTTTAACACTACAGTTTGTCTAATTTTGGGCTAATAAAATCGGTTTACATTCCTTTTACCTTTATTTGCTACTTTTTTATATTATTGATTTAAAATAATTTTATTATTAGGTACTATTGCCTGGTTACATATTCTAATCTATTACCATATTTCTTGCATCGGTCATTTTGGGTTGCACGGTGTACTTCATATATCGTGTTCCACTTAAACAGTTCCCCACCGCCATTATCAATGAAGCATGCATCGATCGATTCCTTGGTTATTCTCTTATTTCCTATAGTTTAACTTACGTATCTACGATTTTAGTGCGTAGACTGTCTACTTATAGGAGTTCTTCAGAGGAGTAGGTCAACTTCAGATTAACCATTCTATGCACCAATGATCCACCCTCAATCTCCAGTACCAATTATCTCCTTTTCTCAGTATCAGTCTTCTTTTCTCTCCTTGTAAGTTACCTAATTAATAAGTAGGGTAATTCATTTCATTTTCCTATATATATATATATATATAACATTATAATAACTTCTTTTGTAGGCGATATCAGTCTAATCTCGCATTTCTTGAAAAAAACTGTTCAAAATGTACTGAAAAGAAACCGAGAAAGAAGTTTAGTAGCTCATGGTGATACTATCATGAGTCTTCACGGTAACAGCACGAGTGTTCCCGACGGAGAAAGGTTTTGAGAGGCGGCAACCTGAATTTTAATCTTAAATCTGTGTTTTTATTCTGAGGAGCTAAACTAAAATTGAATTTATTTCCTTTCATTGAATAATTATAAAACGTATAACAGATTCTTTTAATCTTAATTAATATCCGATTACATAGCTTCGAAATTTCGTTACATACGTTGAAAGCAATACTAAATCTTTTCTTCTTTACATTTAGATAGAAAACATCTTTCAAATCTAACCGTTTATTCTTAAAGTTTGGTTAACTGGTAAGTGTACTTCATCATATTGATTAGCATGTTTGTCAACATTAAATTAGAGATAAAGCAACGCGCAGTGGAAAAGCATGCGTGCTTCCGCAGTGAATGGCGGGCTATAAATTGATAAGGATTTATTCCGTCCACTAACGGTTCTGTTCTCTGCGCTTAAAGAAGACAAATCGTCAAACGAGAAAACACCCCGAAAAGGGCGCTATATCACTTTGTTTTTCCCATCGGCAGAACAAAACAGGCTTCTTGGTTCACAGTTTTACAGCTTGTGGTTTTATAGATAACATAGTCTGGGCAAAACACTACGGTTTAGATGTTTATCAGAAGGTTTCAATGCCCGCCTGTCTTCTTTTAGTACTTCGGTAACCGGGACATTTTTGACTTAATACTTCAAAGCTTTTCTTTAAGGAGACTTGCTGTGTAATATAGGAAACGAAAAATTCAAGATTTGAAATTAGAAATTATATTGAAAGATGGAAGAAATGATAATTTTGAAAGATGGATTAAACTCATTTTCGATCAATCTATATATCCATCTCTCTCTCTCTCTCTCTCTCTCAATATATATATTAAAACAACATAGGTTATTCAAATACAAGAATATTTATTAATTTATATTCAAAGCTTTTCGTTGGTTAACAGTACCAACATCATTAGGAATGAAAATTACAATAATGTAATTTGACATTATTGAAACTTTCATTCCTGATGATGTTGGTACTGTTTACCAACGAAAAGCTTTGAATATAAATTAATAAATATTCTTGTATTTGAATATCCTATGTTGTATTAAACTATTAAACAAGAAAACGTTATATATATAACATATGTCCTTATGTTGATAACAAATAACCATGTGTACTTATTATAAGCTTTGATGATTATATCTTTTTTCGTTTTCACACCTTTCTTCATATAAATATCACAATAATTAATAATAACAGCAATAAAGCAACAAATCTTAGCTACAATTTCTTTAATACTGAACAATTAATAATACATTGGTCTGAGTATAAATACAAAGCAGTTGAATATATCCTCTCAAATATATTTTTTATAATTAAGTTATTAATTAAACAGAGCACTCTTATTTATATAAACAATTTGTGATTCATATTTAAAAAAAAAATGTTACTTAAATTAATTGTACTTTAATTTATCAGTTCCTAATTAGTTGCTTTCTCTTGAAATTGCATTGAGAAATAATTATTTAATGACTCCTATTTGAATTTTTAAATGTGTTATTGAAATATATTTTAATTGACTAAAACATATAGCATTTTTATAACGCACTGTTGGCAGAAAGCATATTCAATTATAATTATAGTAAACAAATGTATACAATTGTAAATAAAGTTTACATTCACGGCTCGTTAACCTAATCAACGTTCTATTTCTTCCTCAACAGTACTTAGCCTACATTTGAGGATATGACATTACTTTATCCTCTGCTGTAGGGAAAGCTGTCAGTACTATTATTGTTCATTTCTTCTCTTACATTACTTGACAGTAATATCTTCTTTCATAGAATTGTACGTTTTGGAAACACGTTTTGCTTTCCAGGCGAACATGAAATAATTATATTTTTTTGTCAAAACGTTTTTGAAAGAAATTTTACTACCCAAAAACTACAATATGATTTGTTCTAACAGAATCTTGGGGCTTGGAAATCAATTATCAGAACGAGAAGTATATAAATGGGGCTAAACTCTCAGCTCGAATCACTGGTCTTAACTACTTTAAAATAAAACGAACACTGTACGTAAATTATACCGAGAACAAAAAACCTTGGATGCGTAACAAATGTAGGTTGAAGATACCTCACTGGCATTTCAATAGATGCCGTAAACATTATGGCAATTGTTCTATCATTACCTCGTAAAACCAACACTGCACAGTCTCTTAGACTTTTTATAGCTAAAATTATGCCGTCATAGGATAAAAATTCGTCAAATTCGATGTATATTTACGCTGTATTAGTGTTTGTTTTAATAATCAAGTGTGTTTGTTTTAATAAACTAGTGTGTTTGTTTTATTAAGCTAGTATGTTTGTTGTAAAAAACTAGTATTTATATTGTAATAAAATAGTGTGTTTTAATAACCTAGTGTGTTTGTTTTAATAAACTAGTGTGTTTGTTTTATTAAACTAGTCTGTTTGTTTTAATAAACTAGTATGTTTGTATTAATAATTTAATGTGTTTGTTTTATTAAACTAGTATGTTTGTTAATTTACAACTTATAAGTATATCTTGAGTCAATCGTAAGGAGCAGGGGTGTGACATATAGAAAGGATTATCGTTCTGGAAATAAAAACTATTATTATTTTTAAAATACGAAAACACTAAAATTTGCTTAGATACCAATAAAATGCGATTTTAGTTATTTATCAATAATAAGGTCGTGGGTAAAGGTACGAAAATGATGTTGGAAAAAAATTAAAGACACTCAAAATCAAAGAGAGAACGATGATAGTGATAGTGGTGTTTTTTTTTTTGATCATGTTAACCATGATAATAGTGATCATCATGGAGGAATACGTTTTTAGTTCATTTAAAAAGCTTTAAAGCAATCAGTTTTAATGTTTAGATTTTATTGCTAATTATGATTTTTTTTTAAATTATATAATTAGGGTATTATATTATGCATAACTAAAACTCAAGAAAGCTAAAAAGCTATTTAATTTCATGTATATAGATGTATCAACTACTAATTTTTAAATTTAAGGACAACTACAAATTGGAGAGTGAACTTGTAAAATATTAGACGTAATAGAACTATTTACTTGTCTCTTGTATTATATGAACCTTCTAATATCCTTTGTAATAAGAATAGTATATTATTAAAGCTGCATAGCTAGTTACTTTCCACAGAGAATCTCATTCAAGAATAATGTTAGCCAAACAAGATTAACAGTAAAAAAGATAACAAACATCCCTCTGTTTATAATCCAATGCTAAATGGAACTTTCGTTTGCTAGCTTGTTTTTAAAGGTTGTAAATTATCTGTTATCATACATAATATTTAAAGACCACGATGCGTCTTGATCTTTTATCGAAGTTAGGAAGTGTGTTTATGTATTATGAACATTAGCAGGAAAAGAGATAGTTCAGAAATCTCAACGGAGTAGACGTTAGTTATTGCGAAGCGAATGTTTCAGTCTTTAACCACTTACAAATATTACTGCTAATATTCACCTTTATATTGATGCTTCTTGTAATATTTTCGTGCTGCTTTAAGGCTACAGCAAACACCTTCTTCTACGAAAAAGAAATAAAGAAAGGTAGATCCTTACTAGGAATAGGCCTTACTCGTTCAGGAACAGCCTTACAGAAACAGGTTCTCATTTATTGGGCAGAAATCTTTCAACCGGAGTGAAGGATGTGTCTGCTCGCTTCATCTAACAAGCAGCACTAAGGAAATGATATGCAATCAACTTCGTGAGTAACGACTTCTCTTGGACTTATTCCTTAGTTAATATATACACTATTAAGGTTTTATTCCTGATAATTTATTCACTTACGCTCGATAACGTCAGATTCATGCACTCCTTTTCTATGTTTTTAAGATATATGGTATATGCAGGCTGTTGATGTCATAAACACAACCATTAATTAGCAAAAGTGTCTAAAATATGGTCAATTTTTATTTTTTAATAATGTAAGAGAGAACAAAAGAAAGAGATTTAAACATAGACAATAGGGAGCAGATAGAGAGGTAAAAAAATGAGGAGGGAAGGCGAAGAGAAAAGCGAGAAAGAGTAAGCGAAAGGAATGGAGATGATAGAGGGAGATAAAAGAAAAGGGAAAAGTGAAAGGAAGGCGGATGGAGGTAGAAAGAAAGAATAGTGGCGAGACAAAGGATAAGAAAAACCTGGGGTTATATTGAAAAGAAAGGAAGCTGTATGAGGTTTGATAATTGGGAGTTACTCTACTCAAAAATATTGTACACAAATTTTCAACAATAAACTTAAAATTCTGTACAAATTTTACAACGTTTTAGTGTTATGGGAGCCTGGGAAAACAAAAACCTCATTTTCCAATGGGGTTTTTACAAATACCTTGTGGTGTAAAGGACTTGCATCTTTTTCTTCTATTTACTGTCTGTTCATTCCATCAGAAAAGAAAGAAGTTATATGAGGAATAAGAGGAAGAATGAAGAAAAAGAAAGGGATGAATGATATTGGGAGACGAACGAAAGGGGAGGAGAGAGATATGCAGTTCAAAAATTGTAAAGGCTTTTCTAATATAAATATAAGAGATTTTTTCAAAGAAATCCTTTTAACATCTTTTGTTATAAGATGTTCCTGTTATAAAAACTAGTGAAAAAAAGACATCATTATCTAATGAAAAGATGATATTTTTACTCTTTTCTGTTTATTATGAACTAGAAATATTTTAAAATGTCTTTGTTTAATCCATCAATAATTTCTTTAACGAAATTTGACTTCTTTTATTGTCTTCCTTCTGGATATTCAAAAGGAGCAGAGGCTCTAATATATGCAGTTTGGCGTTACTAAATAAACAGTTTTAACCTGTTTAAATATGTAGTAAATATTACAAAAATATTGATTTATTGTAACATTTTAGATTTAATTTCTTTGTTGGCCATCGTTAATTTTTATCCTTCTCTAATTGGTCCACTGTCTTTCTTTTGCAATAATATTTCCTGTTACGCAAGAAAAAAAGGACTGTTATATGCGAAAATACCACTTTCGGACTAGTAAAGTGAGGATATTATACTATGCGCAGATAAACAATGAAACCCAAACTATGGGACTTCAAGTCAAGTATTTGAAAGAGTTTTGTTGAAGACCAAACCTCGAGACATCGTATATTGGCTCTTTACCTGGCAAAAGCAACGTTCTCGCGCAGTATTTATTCAGCCTAATGGGATCTGGCTTCATTTTCATGGAGACAAAGTGATCAATAAATCCTTACACACAACTGAAGGTGGACGAGATAAGCCCTGTGTATATATGTATCCAACAAATTCTTTTAGTAGTAAATTCTATCGATTAAATAATTAAATGTATGTAATACATGTATATGTAAAGCATTGACACTAATGTTACTGCTTCTATTTTACACTCTCTTGTTTCATCCGTTGGCAGTGTACAAAGCTCTTGAAAATATCAGTGTGATACATTGATAAAAAACCTAGAATATATAGTCTTTTAAATATTTCTATAATTAGAAAGTATGTACTTTATTAAATACACATTTAACAAGAAACACACGAAAATGTAATATAATAATTAAAACAACTGTTTACCAATTTAAATGTCCTTAAAAGTTTTATAAATACCAATAACAATTAATTTACATATTCTACTCCAACTTAATAAGGTATGATATAAATGAACCTTTAATTTAAAATATTTTATAAATTAAACTTGCACGCCTAAATAGTTCACAGTCATAAATAAATTGCGATGGACAGTCATTATTTATTATAAATCGATGTTTTTTTTCTATGTTATTCAAACGTGTATTCTAAAACATGTCTGTATTTGCTATCTATTGACTTGAATATATATTTTTGGTTGTAGTAATATCCCATCATGAAAAGAGAGAAATAAATATATATATATATATATATATATATATATATATATATATATATATATATATATATATATATATATATATGTAGAATATTAAATATGTTTTCCTGTTAGAATTATTTTTAAGATTAAATAATATACACAATTACAGGAATAATTTATTGAATAATAGACTCAAAGCTTTTCGTTGGTTGACATTACCAACATCCTCAGGAATTACAATACTAAGAATGACAAAAAACTGTCTAAAAGTTTAAGACAGTTGTTAGACAGTTTTTTGTCATCCTTAATATTGTAATTCCTGAGGATGTTGGTAATGTCAACCAACGAAAAGCTTTGAGTCTATTATTCAATAAATTATTCCTGTAATTGTGCATATTATTTAATCTTAAATATATATATATATATATATATATATATATATATATATAGAGAGAGAGAGAGAGAGAGAGAGAGAGCGAGAGAGACTGACAGACAGACAGACAGAGAGAAAAGAAGAGAGATACATTTTCGAAACATTACCTGAAAACAAAATCTAATACCAGTTTTAACAAACGACCTCAATACCTTTAGTGTTGGTCCACAAACAAGCTGAGGACAAAACTACCTGGCCTTCCCGCTAGATGAAACGTTTTTATGTCTCACCTTCTCAAGGATTAAACTTCCACTCACGCGTCTGCTCAAGTATGTGTCATCTTCCAACAGCTATCTCTGATGGTTTCCATTCTATTCCTAAAACTGGTGCTTCGCGTTTGTTTCAGATATTCACTCCATTACCCCTTACCTCTTTTTATCCTGTCCATCAATGTCACTTACATAAATGTCTGCTCTCAGCGTATAGCCTAGTATACTTATGACCCAGCGTTTGAAGCAATTAATTTTTTAAAAGTGATTGTTTAGTAAACTTTAATTTCCTTTGTCGCAAATTAGACTCCTTTTGTTACATCGTTTGTTGCTAATGGAGCCCATTACGTTGCAACGGCGAGGCAGTGTTTTATAAACAAGAGTAATTGGAGAAATACTCTTCAAAAGAAGTATCTTGTTTAGCGTCAACTTTATAATTACAAAGTAATAACAGTGAAGTACAATACGGCTTGCACCGCTGACACTTACTGATAGAGCGTTATAATGAAAATTCGCTCATATAACGCTATTTTATTTCCAATGGTAGTTACTTCTCTGCAACCCCATTTCCTTGTGTCTAGACAAAAGCTATATATATCACTGCAATCATTATATTCTTTTTGATTATCGTTAATTGATTCGATTATCTTTGTTTTGTAATTATATTATATGTATTTTATTATATTTATTATATTATACTTTTGTTAAGTTTGGTTTTTCATAATTTTCAAGCACTCATTTTATCTGGATTTTCATTTCTCATCCGTTAGTTTCTTATCGTCGTGCCTAAATATTATTATTTCAAAGCATAAGAATTTATTTCCGTTAAGCCTCTTCCTTCAGTATTGAGAATTTCCAGTTATATATATATATATATATACGCAGTGTATATAATCCCAACATGTACCGCTTAGCGAAAAACGCGTAATTGTGGTCACCTTGTCGGTAGGGCGTGGAACGTGTGTTTCTAGAACAATCGCCCAGAGGGTATGTAGGTTTGGCCTCGGCAATTGTGTGTGTATTTGTTTGTGTGTGTGTGTGTGTGTGTGTGTGTGTGTGTTTTACTCTTTAACATAATAACTATTTAATTAATTATGATTATGGAATATATATATATATATATATATATATATATATATATATATATATATATATATATATATATTTAAATATATATTCCATAATCATAATTAATTAAATAGTTATTATGTTAAAGAGTAAAACACACACACACACACACACACACACACAAACAAATACACACACAATTGCCGAGACCAAACCTACATACCCTCTGGGCGATTGTTCTAGAAACACACGTTCCACGCCCTACCGACAAGGTGACCACAATTACGCGTTTTTCGCTAAGCGGTACATGTTGGGATTATATACACTGTAATATCAAAACATGCCCGTCCAAATTTGATTCACCCTTCTTACCATATCCTGGTACCTGTGGTGTACCGACTGTGATCTGCAAGTGGATAATTCCTTGGACTTTTTTTTAAAACCAAACCAAATATACATACTCATTTATGTGATTATATTTTCATTAAACATTTTTTTTACTGTAAAATTATATAATACTTTCTATTGCAAAAGTTTTTCTTAAAGAATATGCTTTCTAGCTTAATTGAATTATTTACTTTTACTCTTTCACCTGGCTGCCAAAATTTTAGAATTTTTATTTAGTTGATCTGCCACAGCATATTTAAGTTAATTTTAAACAGTTTTTTTTCTAACTTCATTTAACTAAATAAAAATTAAAATACAAACTAAAATTTACTCTTCCTAAATATGATACAATTAATACTTCGATTTCCTTGAATTTTTGCTGTTTATTTTAATTTTGAGAAGCAGTTGCTTAACGTAAAGTAAACTTAAATGGTTTATAAAGCTAATGACTGTTCAAATAATCCTTGCATAAAGTATAATCTTTTTGTTAACACTATTATTTAAAAGTTTCTAACATTTGTAGTTATTGGGAACATTGTGGTATTTTAGAATTAAAACTACACACAAATTTACATAGATATTTAAATACAATATCAGAATAATGTATACCACTTTATATTATTTTATATACATATATTATTTGTAGAAATGTAATACTTCCTACTGACTTTCCCTTTTATTTATATTTTTGCCCCCAAACAGAAATCTGGAGATTTTAAAACCAATTTTATATGCTATTAATCTCTACAGTTTTTTAATGTTACATAGACATAAAATAAGTTATATCGACTAAGGCCGTAAATAATTTATCATTGATTTTGTCACTGAAGTTTTCATTTCCTTTATTTGGGTTGAATTAAAATAAATTATGTTACTTATGAAATTTTGAATATTGCGTGTCTTGCCTTTGTTAAACTTTAACTTGTTATAACCGTATGTAACATTATTCTTGGGATTTTTAAACTTGCATTTTATATTTGAATACATTTTTATTTCATGACCACCACTGTTATTTGCTTATATATATATTTCCAATAATTATTTATTAATAGGTAATTTATTTTTACATACACACACATACAAACTATATACGTTTTCTTGTTTAATAATTTAAAACAACATAGGTTATTCTAATAAAAGAATATTTAATAATTTATATCCAAAGCTTTTCGTTGGTAAACTATTATTATTTAAGCTATACACAATTCAATGACACTTTCATAAACAAGAATTTTTATTTTAGTTTTCTTCAAACATTGCAGCTTTTAGCTGATTGCCTTAGCATATTGTCAAAAATTCAAAGTACCTTATAGTTCTATGACTACATCTGGAATGTAGTTTTGTCCAAATGTAGTCATAGAACTATAAGCTACTTTGGAAATTTTGATAATGCTGATACTGCCAACTAGCAAAAACATTCAATGTTTGAAGAAAACTAAAATAAAAATTATTGTTCACGAATCGTCATTTAAAAGTGTATATATAGAACAAGAAATTCATCCAAAGATTATATATATATACACACACACACTATTTGGTTTGTCTTTTAGTTTCGTATCTCTATTTATAACTGGTAATAATTTACCGGTTTGCGAGACAACCACTGAGGAAATATCCTCCTCTTGACAGATGAATATCGGGACGACTACCTACCCGTGCTATCTCTACAAAATTCTCCACTAGCGTTTTACTCCCCTAATGAATAACATCCACTTTGGCCGTCGATCGGGGGATCCACTTTTAGTGAGGAGCCGGAAAGAACTCTTTTATTGTCACCAGAAACAACTCGAATGAATCGAGCTTTTAGTGTCAAGAGGGCCCGATATCCACGATAAAGTTGTGAAGGAATGGGTAGTTTACATATACGAGGATTACCAGATTAAACTGTAAACAGAGCCTCCAAATAAATTTTAAAATAACAGATGGAAGTGTCTGAGGGAGTAGAAGATTGTCCATTTCGATTTTTTGTAAAATTGGTTATCTTTACCTTTTGCGTGTGCATACTTTTCGAATTAATTCTGAATATTTTGTATTTCCTTAGAAATGTATAAACGGCTGCTATTATGAGTTATGCTTTTTTTCATTTAATTTTTTTCAATAGGTCACAATGACTTGGAAAACAATCTTTATTTGCTTAATCCCGTGAACATTGATTATATAATACTTCTATTGTAGTGTTAAAAGTTACATTCTAATGACATTGGTTTTATGATTCTCTCCTCACCAAGAATAAGATTTAACTTATATATGTTTAAGACACTCCTTCAAGAACTAAAATATTTCTTTGGCAAGGTCTCGAACAATGGACACTGGAAAGCCCGTATTCAGACCTCGCTAAGCACGCTGAGTTTTTGATATATTTTCAAGTGTATTTTTCTTTAATCACTTTGAAGACTTTAAAAATCCCATTGTGTTGTTGATATTCAATTTACTAGTAACACAATAATAATAATTACTAACAAAAAGGTATTACACCTTCTGTGACATTTTTGTAATCCAAGTCAGCCAACAGAAATGGAGATTGATACTGGATAGGTCGCTTTACAAAAAAAGAAATTACATTTCCATAAAGAAACTTTGAAAATATATCCCACAGGAATATCGATTTCAATAAGTATTTATTTAGTGTAATGGGATCGCCCCGATCCGGGTACACTTTCATGGAGACAAATTGCACACTATATCCTGACGTAAAATTCAGAGGAGGGAGCATTGTTGCATGAAATACACACTAAGAATAAACAGAGAATTTTTCGTTTCCGATTACTAAATCCTTTGCTACTTCACGTTTTCCTTAAATAAAGTAAAGTTTTAAATTCAAGACAAAAATATTATTCAGTGATTTAAAACAATAATACTACGCTTCGGAACACATTCGTTGTCCTAGTCAAGTCAAGTCCTTACATTGAACACACAAAAGTGCAATGTGAGGCAACAAAATATCAAACTCAATGCACTGAACTCAGAACTACATTTGAGATATAGCGAACCAAATAGAAATTTCACAAAGTGTTGCGAACTAATTGAATTAATTTATTTAATTTGTAATAAAGAAATTAAAAGGTTTGTGTTTAAGTATTCAGTTCTTAATAAGGAACTAAATTTATATTTTGTTTTGTTCGCGCGGTTTGTGAGTGTAAACTGTAGGTCAGACATTTTAAAGTGGAAAGTCGGAAGCAGGGTGCGATGAAATCTTCACCAAGAAATACAAACAAAGCCGTTTAAGCTGAAGTAAAATACTGCAGGCGTTCCATTTATCTACTCAAAGACTCAATTGCACTACTTCATTATAGTCTCGTACACATCTATACTTCTACGGATTTATAAAGGAAGGATTGTTATTTGTAGACAAGGTTCATGTTAACCCCATTTTACTACTTCGCTATATTTCTCTTTGATGGAGCCATTCCTTTTTGTCTTAATTTAATTTTTGTTTTAATTCAACGTTTGAGCGATGACACGGTATCAATTACCGCAACTTCAAGCGAAAAAAAAACAGAAATAAAAAGTTCAAATAAGTATATAAATAATATATATATATATATATATATATATATATATATATATATATATATATATATATATATATATAATGTAAATAAATAATGTAGATTTAACTAGTTCACTGTTTTGGAAGTCACAGGCCACCTAATTAACTGGATACCTACTCAGTTGGTAGGTCGTCAGTACTGGTGACCTACCCCAATAAAAAAACTTTAGAAATTGATAGCCAAAGGGCATCTACCACTGTCACCCTCCAAGGTATATTTCAAATAAAGGCTAATAATGATTCAGTTTTTTTTTTATAACGAGACGAAACTAAGCCACGTGAACGACATCCGAAGGTCACCTTAAACTCATAGACACATCTAAATTGCAATTTAAGATGGATACAAGCCCGGAGTTTACAGTTAACGTAAAATGGAAAAAAGTGGATAAAATTAACACTTAAGCCATGTATAAATTTAATCCAAGTATTGGAATAACTCATCATATCAGTATACGGACTATCACCCTTTATAGCACCCTATTCAAAATTCAAAATATATACTTCGCCTTCAGCATAATAATAATGAAGATGCCAAAGGAAGCCAAAGCTTTGTCACTCCCGATGTTGTATTTATGGATAGAAAGGTTATGAATATAAATAATATAGATATGGGTAGTTTAGTGATTACCCAGAGTATATATCTGCTTAAGCAGACTTTATATTGCACAGCTGCTACGCCATTGTAGCTTTAGTGTGTCGCGATCTTTTGACGAAAACAGTGTCTCCACTCCAACTGAGAGAATATCAGTTTTATTTGTAAAACTACTTTTTGTAACAATTTCAACATTAATTATTTTTAATTATTGAAGGTTTTTAAAAATGAAATTATCTTTTAAAACCCTTTTGTAGTTAATAAAATGCATAATATATATATATATATATATATATATATATATATATATATATATATTTATAAGTGTATGTATATATAAGTGTATATATTACCAAGTGAGTTTTAAAATAATCTCCATTGTATTAACATAAGAATCAATTTAAAAAGTTACTAGGTTACGAGAAACAATGCAGTTAATTTCACCCTGCTTATTACCTTTATCTTCGTTCCACTCAACGGTGTGTCTAAGTGTGACGTAATGGGTTTTACTTGTAATGTTTCCTTAGTGGAGACACCCTTTAGAGTGAACCTTCAGGCGATATGTAAATAAAACTTCCAATGTAATGTTTCTTTAACACTTCCAATCCAATGCAGTTGTTTAAGCAATGTAAGGATATGCTAAATTTTGTTAAAGTAGCGTACTTCTTGTTATAGGAAGGGATTTTGTAATATCGTATTTTCTTTACAGTAAACTAAAAAAAATTATTGGTATAAATCATAAGATTAATTCGGAATAGAAAACGTAATTTTCTTCATCATGTAAAAATGTTTATCGCTTTTATAATGTTCATCATCATCGTGGTCCATTAGAGAACCATTATTATCATAGCCGTTATCTTTACGTTATTACATATTTTTCTTCTCATTATCTTCACTTTTATATCATGATTATAGCTTTTTTCTACATATTCGTTTTAATCTTCGAGATATCCTTGCGGGCATTTTCTTATTCCAGTTAAATATTGCTTAATCATCTCGAAAGAGGTTGAATTAATAGAAATAAAACACAATATAATATGAGAAGGACAAAGAGAAGACAAGTTATTAGGAAAAGAGTTTTAAAAAGGAAAAATGGTAAATTTGAAAAAAAAAGTTATTGAGATAAAAAAAGTTTTGCTCTTTATCCAAATATTTGAGAATCTTCAAGCACTTATTCAACCACTATAGAAAACATAGTTTGAATTTCATTTTCATTCAAAGCAAATAGTTTCAGTACAGTAAATTCTTATTCTAAAAAAATTTAACAGAAAATATTTGCACTTGACAATTTTAATTAGTTTTTCTCTTTGAATCATTCAAGTCCTTAATGAAGCATTAATTAGAGTCGATCAAGGAATAAACAGTTCTCAATGGCACTAAATCTAAATCTTTCCATACAATATGTTTCTATTATACCTCTAAATTTTGCATTAGGATAGGAAAATATTCATTTTTATTTCCCTAAATTTTTCATAATATGCTAAAACGTAATTTATACGAATGCAATATTTACCATTATTGCAGATTTACTATTACCAATGTCACGCGATTGTTTTCTGCATTCCTTATTTCTGCAGATTCTACCTAACCGTTTTTAACATTCGTTTTACTAAAAGATAGATTTCTTTTACTTGGTTGAAAGCTTGTCAAGTGCAATGACTTTACCCAGGCAATGCCATATTGATTCTACTACCAGTACGAAGAGATCATAATGTCCTACCTTCAACTCTATCTAAATACCTCTTGCAACGGCCAGAGTGACCGATGCAAATAAATCTGGTATTAGTACAGATTTAGTACAGATAGTAGGTAACTAAGCCAAGAATAGAGAAATAGATCAATCAACTAATATTCCAATTATGTCATAGTATTATAATAAAAATGTTAAATATAGTGAAAATCAATGTAAACTAAAGTAATTAAAACTAAATAGACAAACTGGGAATGTTAGAATAAATTATAAACCAACACAACATTAATTAGGCTAACGGCTAATAGACCGATTTAAATGAAACAGTAAAAGTGAGGACTATGGGGCCCAGCCAAAAATGTATAATATTAAATTAATTTTGGCAAAATATAATCAGGGATAGTGGATATAAGTATAAAAATGTGCGGAAAGTAAATTAGGCATAGTTAGGGAGAGTAGTATTTCTGTAAAGATTCAAAATTTAATTTTAAACATAATAGCGTAAAATAGAGGTTATCAAGGATTGGAGCTATATTAGATTCGGTAAAAACCCGCGTGGGGATACTTTTTATACGATCTTGCCACACTGCAGCGACAGCGCTACCGTCGAAGTTTGAGTTAGCAAGAAGAAACAGCAAATTAATTAAATTAGAAGAATAAAGACAAACAAATTATTAAATGGAAGTTAAAAAATTGAAAGTAACACATTGGAGTAAAGAAAAGTATATCACAAAAATTGAAACTAGTTAAAATTCAAAATTACAAAATAAACAAATTCAGTCGCCATAGCAACGGCTTTCTCATTGGTTAAAAATGTAAGATGGATATCGAAAAGGCGGAAAGAAGAAATTGGCGAGGACGAAGCCAAAAAGTGACGCTTAGTCAGTACAGTTTGGGCGGCCGTTGAGTGCGGTCGTATTGATACACGCAGAATCGTTAGCGACCCAATATGAGGTAAGAAGTCCGTATAAAGTGCTACGAGTGTGACCCGGTAAGTGTACAAATATATGAGGGCTCATATATATTTCTACCAACATCTCGACCAAGAAAATGAAAAAAGAAGGTGAACCTAACAACATTCACCGACGCCATGCAATGCAGTGAAGCCTACATCTAAACCTCATGGGAGCTGTGAAGAGGCCTAAAGACAACCCAACCATAGAAGATACCTAACGTTTTGCTGTATAAGGTCATATAAACAATTTAATTTTCTTTTAGATAAAATTGTATTTCAAAATATATTAACTAAAAATCAAATCTAACAAAAAATTGAATAGCCTAAGGGACTGAAAACTCTCTTAGGTTACCTAAATTAATTAACAAATATTCTAAATTGATTTTCATTCAACCGTTTGTCTGAATAGGAAATAAACGTATTGTGTTTAAATAATTTTTATCTGATATGGCTTGTTTCTTGAAAAATGTTTGAAATCCTTTGTCTTAGTATATAAGTATCAGCAGGAAGGTTTTAGTAAATGACTTGCATATGATAACTAATTAGGTTAACCTATAAATAGGTAAATGTTAACCAGAGTTATTAGTGAATTAAAAGGATTGTTTGTTAAAAGGCATAGACTAAAGTAACTAGAAATTAACCTTAAAATGTTTGAAATTGAAAAAGACTCTAAAATACATAACATTTAACTTGAATACTCAAAATTATGTGCAAATTAAATATAATAATTGAATTTAAATAAATGATAGTAAACATATTAAGCAATTTGGGATTTTGATTAAAATATTATAAAAGGATATAGTATATGTAGATATAAATATATAGATGTGTTAATATAAATAATAATAAAATTGTAAACATAATAAAGGGGATATATTCTGTATAAATAACATGAAACAAGATAGTCATGGTAATTCAAAAGTAAAGTTAGGTAGAATAAAAAAGCTAAATCCTGTTAATTAAAATAAATCAACTAATATTAAGTAATTCTAAATCAAAACAGATAATAGAAAATTTATAGTTTCCGATTAGCTGTGTTGTCATTTAAAATAAAATACATTCACTAGGTATCCATGTATAGTCTTTAAGTTACAAGTGTCTCAAAGATTCCACTAACCCGAAAGGAGCTTAAAGAGGCTTATGATAGGCTAAATGGCTTTCATAAAAAAATCAGAAGTTTTTCCCCCTGAGAGGTTTATTCCTTGGGATAAAGGTCTCGAACCAAGGTTCGTAGTCAAGGGATAAACCATTACTTACTTATGGACAAGGTGTGGTAAAAGGAAGAAGATAGGTGAAGAGTAAGTGGAATGGCCAGTCGGAGGGAAAAGGATCAGCAGCGGTGGAAGGTAAGGTCCGTGAGACTTCTGCACTTCCTTATCTTAAAATCTTACAAAGAATGAATATCACTTTGTCCTCTAATTAGCGATCGCTATCAACGCTGACAAAAGCTGTCAAAAGCTAATAGCAGCCTCTTTAATTTGCCACGCGTAATTGAATCATATCGTGGAATACAGCCAACGCTGGTGGGGCTGGACATAATACCAGGCTCCCGATAACGCCCGTTTCTATAAACTGGTATTAACCGCTTGAAAAATAATTTTTGACACATTTAAAAATATTTAGGATGGGTAACGAAAGTTTTCATGGATCATGAAAAGAAATTCAAATAATACGAACCTGTGATTGACCGTTTTATGTAACGTAATGATGGTATTTTTAAAGTGATTCAACAGAATTGTTACAGAGTGTTGTTTATATTTTAAGGAGTTAGTACCTTATTATATAAACTTTAAATATTTTATACGCTTTAAGCAAAGGGAATTATTTTTTAATATGTTCTACCCTTCGTCTCCCCATATTCTCGCTTGTTTACAGTCTGTGTTATGAGTAATCTTCTTGGTGATTCTGACAAAGAATAGGTCTTCTCCAGATACGTAACCCTGCTGATTTGATGGTATGATCCGGACTATATCATACCCGAAAGTGTTATGTTATTAAATAACATTAATTTGAGATTTTGCAAAAATGTTGCCGTTGGTTTACTCTTGTACATGTTGTGGGGTCCCTCCCTCAAAATCTAAAGGTATAGTTTTGAGAGGTAAAGTAAAATGAGAGCACTTTTGTCATGTGGGGTTATCTTTATACAAGTTAAAAGAGAACACTGCGAGCTTTACTTACGATCGGGTGGCTCAGAAACTATGAGAGAGTAGAATATCACGTGCGTAATGTGCTCCCCTGAGTAATGTACAATTTATAAGGATATCGTGAGTCACTCGTAAAGAACAGGCTTGTGACATATAGAAAGAATTATCATTCTGGAAATTAAAACTATTATTGTTTTTAAAATACCAAAAAATCTATTACTGTCCTAATTACCAACAAAAAAAAAAAATGCCATCTCAATTATTTATCAATATAAAGTACGTGGATTTAGATGAGAAAAATCATGATGGAGAATAATTAATGAAAATCACAATCAAGAGAAGATGATGATAGTGATTGTGACGTTTTTATGATCATGCTCACCATTATAATAATGATCATCATGGAGGAATTGGTTTTTAGTTCATTTATTAAGCTATACGTTTCATTGTTTAGATTTTATTGCTTAATTTTTTTAATAAGATAACATTAGTGTATTATAGTATAGATAACTAGAACACAAGTAACCTAAAAAGCTATTTAATTTCTTGCACATAGATATGAGTACCAACAACTAGTTTTCCAAATTGGAGGAAAAGTACAAATTAGAGAGTTAACTAGTTAGTTATTTGTTAAAATCCTCTGAAGATGTTTACTTTGTAATCGAAGTGTACATTAGGTTAAAATAAAAATTGTTGAATTTGTGGTAAGAGGTTGTACTTATCTATTTTAAATGTGTTTTTTGTCTTTTTCTTAATGGTTCATTTGAAGTAGTGTTCGTTTTCTGAGGCTTTTGGATTAACTCTCTCTTTGCCTTATTCAAAGCCATCTTCTCTTCTTTGATAATTTTTTCTCCTACTCTGCAACAAGCTCAGCCTTCGTAAGTTCTACTAGTTATGATCACAGTATTAGTAGTCCCTTCATATTTTTTGTTATTATTATTTTTTTGCCTTAGAGATCAGTGAGGTATCTTGTATAGTAACATTTAAACAACTGGTAGATACCACAAGGATTAGAAAGAATCTCCGTTAGCTGAGCTCTGCATACCAACTCCACACTCGTATTCAAGAGACCTGTTCAAACTTCTTTATTGTTCTCAGCAACACTAGAATCATTAATAATCTGTGTTGTGGGCATTGTTTGTTTGGGTTCATCTAGAAGGCGTGAATCTCCTACTAAATGCTGAATCTGGGTAACTGTCTTTGGTGGGTGGCCATATTCCACTTTTTTTAAAACCATTTACGGTTTTACAGGAGGTGGCAGCTTTTGAATAAGCATTATTCAACAAAGCTGACACTGGGAATTGTGTTACTGCTAGTCCAGGATTTGAACGAAGCCAAGTTTGAACTTCTTGAGAATAGAAGTTTTGCAAAGGTATTTATGCATTCCAAAGATATTTCGACCATCCCTCCTGGTAGGGCGCCTACCTTTAAATCTATACCTATACTTACTCTTTTGAATATGATCGTTGGTGGCAGATATTGATCAGTAGCACAAACATAACAAGCCATTGCTCATTATAGAACAGAATAATGCTGAAGGTGTCATTAATGTACAAAAATGGATAAGGCTATATTAATATATAACTTGTTATATATCTAAAAATAGTAGCCCCAACCCTTAATTGTACCGGTACGATTTAAGAAACAACGCGGCGGTACGAAATAGGCAACCGTGACTCGATGAAAACAAATAGACAAACATTAACCTAAATATCGTCGTCCGTAAACCTCAAGCATGTGAAAATGTAGCTAAAACTACAGGTTTACTATATGTATGGTAAAAAATGTTACTTGTTATCTTGTGGTTACGTATTCCGTTAAGTATAACACCAAAAATAA
Source organism: Prosapia bicincta (assembly GCA_036971475.1). NCBI lineage: Eukaryota > Metazoa > Arthropoda > Insecta > Hemiptera > Cercopidae > Prosapia > Prosapia bicincta. The sequence goes on from JBAIZL010000001.1 coordinate 388,129,414, forward strand.
CTTTAGATCTCTAAATGTACGAAAAAGCGCCACTGCCACTAGACAAAGCTTTAAAAAACCACCGTTTTACATGTGGATGGAGCAATTAGCGAGTAGTTCCAGTACATAGCAGCAGCAGTCTATTCCTTAAGAGATCTTAACGTGGTACAAATTAAGCGCCAGTACGAAATCGGCTACGGGCACCTACTTATTGTAGTCATGTTCCTGGATAAATAGCAACACAGGCAATTCCATTTGTCTCCGCTCTTCTCAATGTCCGCTCTTTCGAATGTTTGGATAGATCACAACCTATACCATTGCTGGAATCATTCACTGACCAAAATATATTTTTTTAAACTTATTACAGTTATAGTAACGGGATATTTGTGTTCAAAGAAATGTTACTGTCACCGCAGTAAAAATAGAAATTAAAAAGGTAAAGTGTAACTAGATCAAGAGAAAACTATTAGATCATCAGACGTGTAAGCAACAAAAACATGTAATGGTTAAATATCAATTTTGAAGCACAGCGTTGACTCTCCAAATAAAAAAAAATCAATAAATAGTATATATATATATATATATATATATATATATATATATATATGTATATATATATATATATATATAAAGTACTACAATTTAATTGGACAGCCATTTTTAAATCTTCAGGTTTTGTGTTCAATAATACCTAATTATTATATAAAAGGAAATGAATAACTCTTTCACTTTGCATAAATAAACACTATCATGTTTTTAATTTTGTAACAACAAATTATTATTCACAATGTACACATTCCGTCAACATATTTGTTCATTATTAGAAAATCCGCTAAATTGAATTTTAGGCAAAAACAACCAAGTATTTGCTTACTTGAGCTGTTTTATTTGCTGCCATTGCGATTTCCTATTTATATGTAAATTCTGCAAGCGCCACGATATTGTATAAAGTCAACTTTATTGCACAGAAATGGATTAAATTTGTGAGCTAATGTTGAAAGGGTTGGGACAAATGAAACTCTACCCTGCATTACCGTCATTACATTGGGATTTCTAATTAATACAACGTTTACCAAAGCTATTGCACTATAAGGAATTTTTAAAAAAGGGATGAAAAGTAATGTGCTTTATGCAGGCTTTTGTTCTCATAAAAACAACCTTAAATTAGTAATATTTTCTAAATGATGATTAAGTGTTTTTATTATTGTAAGAGAGAAAAAAAAGAAAGGCGTAAAGATTAACATTAGGAAAAGGATAAGGAGAGATAAATAGAAGCAAATTTGGAGAGATAAAGTTAGAGGAAAAGTAAAAAAGGGTAAGGGAAAGGAATGGAGATGATGGAGATAGATAAGGGAAATGAGGAAAAATGAAAGGAGGGGGGGGAGAAAGGTAGAAAGGGAGAATAAGGGCAAGACAAAGATAAGAAGAAAAGAGGGTTACGTTGAAAAGAAGGGAGAAGATGTATGAGGTTTGATAATTAAGAGTTAATCAATTAAAAATATTGTAAACAGATTTTGAACACTGAGTTAAATATGCCCTTCAAATTTCTAAATGTTTTATTGTTATGAGAGCCTGGGAATACAGAGACCTCATTGTTAAATGGCAACAAGAAATTTTAACACTTTTCTTATGCTGATTATTAACCTGCTGTCTTATAACTTAAGTACTGTTGTGACATCAATTTAGGAAGGAAAAAGATATATGAAGAAGCAGAGGTAGATTAGAGAAAAAGAAGAGGAAAGAGAATGCGAGAGTGAGGGTACGTGTGAGAGAGCGAGAGAGAGAGATAGAGGTAGGTATGCAAATAGAAAGAAAGCCAGTTAAAACGTGAGAGAGAACTATTGTAAAATAGCCTTCTCTGTTTTTGGTTGGGTCTAAACACAAATTACCATCACCAGTCGATTTCGGTAAACGTCAGTCAAAACCTCGGACTCTACCACAGTTTATTATGCTTTCTTTTCTAACCAAATGTTCAACAAACATGATTGTTTTCACCGCCTTCAGGGCTCTACTTTAACGTTATTATAACAAATATAGGGAACAGTTTCTTTCTGGTAGTTTACCCTTTCAATCCGTAATCCTAAATCTAATGCCAATCATCATAACCTTACCACTTAAATGCCTTCATAGTATCGCCTGTAAGAGTTTAATTAAAGGGCAAACTATGATACATCGTATTTAGCCGTTTATTGGTCTAAAGCAACGCTCTCTTGCTTAATTATTCAGCCTAATGGGATCCGGCTTCACTTTCATGGAGACAAAGTGATCAATACATTCTCGCATACTGAACGTGGACGAGAAAAGCCCTGTGTATACATGCATCCAACAAATTCTTTTAGTACTAAATTCTGTCAATTAAATAATAATACTACATATGTTATAAATTATTTAATGGTGTGCGACTAAATCCAGTTACTTTAAGTAAAATTGTGCTATGTATTGACATGGGCAATAGAAATATTTATTTATAAATTGTAATAGAATGTAAAATTGTGTGTAAAGAAGTTAGTTTGATGTGGTTTTTAAATACATTTAGTAAATGGCTAAATAAATGTGCATGAGACAACATACTATACGTGATACCAATAATAACAATAAGAATTATTTATAATATTTTTAGAAGTATATTCTATCGATTAAATAATAAAATTAACATACATTTAGAAAATGTATACTTAAAAGAAATCTTTATATATATATATATATATATATATATATATATATATATATATATATATATATATATATATACAGATTTCTTACGAAACCTATCGGTGTTACATAGCGAGAAATGTTTCTTCACGATCCAGTGTAATTACTTCTCTGTTTCTAAAACTGTCAGTTTTAAAATAAGCAAATTAAAATCTATTAGTAAAACCATATATGTAAGATGGAAATTTATAAAAAATTCTTCTATTGAACACCCTCAGTGGTTTTCTATATATGGATATATATATATATATATATATATATATATATATATATATATATATATATATATATATATATATATAACTGGCTCTACTGTTGTTGCTAGATGAGATCCTAGCGAAACGTCGGAACTGCGATTCTATGCACTGTAGAATGAACGGATGTACTCCAGATAATAACTATTCGTTATATGTTGTATCATCGTATCACCATATATGTGTATATATATATATATATATATATATATATATATATATATATATATACAGAGAGAGAGAGAGAGAGAGAGAGAGAGAGAGAGATACCGAATAACATTACCTTTAATCAATCCCAGTAAAGCTATATTTCTCTTGTTAAAAAATCAGGTTCGGTTTGCCTCCTTACAAAATATCTCTGACGATAGTTAGCGTTAAAACCAGTATCGCCATGACTTCATATTTTACCTTTGTATATATATTTATTACATGGCAATTTATTCTGCATAGTTTTACTATGCATCTCCGGTCCACAAAAATACGTCATTTTAAGCATCTAAGCCTACCTGCGCACTTGAAGTAAGGACACAAAACGTAAAATAATGTAGGAAAATATTTGTAAGTCTTCGTATGCAGGAACACTATAATAAACCTAAACATTTTTTAAGGCAAAAATAATGGATGCTTTATTATTAAAAAGTTACAAACAAAAACAACAATATATCTTAAGACAAAGTACATAAAGTGATACATAGAAATTTAGTAAAGAGAAAAGAAGGTAAATATAATAGAAATAAATATTATAAAATATAATACGATAAAATAAACTTAATATAACATAATAGTATACAAGTAAAAAATAAATTAATCTAATATAGTGTGTTCTCAATGATGTTTTCCGCCTATTTCTGACGCCTCTGGATAGGTTCATTTGAAAGCGACACATATTTGGTGTCACAACTTTATCTTCCGAGGTTGATGTACTTCTTTTGCTAGTCGCGGGAATTTCTGTAATGGTAAATGTTTTATTAAAGCAATACAAATTTAGTATAAAGCATCGCACTAGGTCTATATGTTACTAACAGTAAACATACAGTATATAGAATTACTGGATATATTTTTAAGTTACAAACACAATAGTCAGTTATATTATATGGGGTAAGAATTACTATTGGGGATAACAGAAGTAATATATATGTAAATATATATATATATATATATATATATATATATATATATATATATATTGTAAAACTTGTATAACTGCCTACGTACGTATACTTACTTATTTGGTAAATCAAGAACATTAATATTAAAATTTTAATTCTAGGGTGTGTATACTGCTTGAAAATATGTTTATGTAGTCGTAAAAATTTAAATATCGAAATCTTGTTGTAGTTCATGACGAGCTGGTTGTAAATTACAAATTACACTTTAGCTATTATTACTTGTGACCAGACAAATGTAATTGCAAAAGTGTAATTTGTAAAAATTTAATTAGATACAGTCATTGTACAAAATAATTAAATGGGAAAATTTAGCAGCAGAAAATCGTTGTAGTTTTTTCCAACTTCGGCCGTAAACAAAAATGGGTCGTTTCTAGGGAAACTAATACTAAAATAAGTAATTGTTACAATGTGGTAATAATTTACGCATTGCAATCGAATAGAGGCAGACAACCTCGATATTAGAGCCCCCTCACTTTATCCATACTATAACGTGTTTTACTATATCATTATATCATACCATCTAAATGATATTATTCCTTTGCTACAGTACATTACTTCATTACAAATACTTTCGCACCAACAGGTTCGCGAAAACTCTGGATTATATTCGCAGGCGGATGGGATAAGCTAAGTTCGTTAAAATGATAGGTTAGTTATAATTCGGTCTGAAGGTCTAATAGTCGTGATGGCGAATTCATGCGCTACTACTGACCTTGTAGCGGCACATAAGTATCTCATGCCAATTACGCGTCCAAATATATTCCCTTTTATTGTCACGCCAAACCTATCTAAGAGGGCTACTTTTCCAGTTCCTTTGTTTGTTTTGTAAGATAAATGTCTTTGCCTATCTCTGTATTCAACAAAAAAACTTTATACCAGATTTCCTAAATAGAACACAACTTCCTAAACGTACAGCTCAGCTGATATGAGAAGCTTTACAATGTAATTATTAAATACTACACTAAAATTCCTTACACAAAATAATAATGACGCTAGCATCTGCTGCATTGTACCTGCTTTACTAAAGCTCAAACTCCGTTAGCCTCTTCTTTCTGACTAATATACAAATTCCTTGTATAATTTTTTGTTTTTAAACAAAATGAAAGTATACCAAATGTCGTAAACTATGCATTGTTATACAATATGAAATGTATTGGAAGAACACACTCACTATGTAAGATACACTCACTCTCTACCGGGGAAGTAGGAAGGTTTCTACTGTCTATCCACTACACAGGGACAGGAAAAATGAATAAGGAAATATAGGAGAATTAAAGATAAAACTATTTACTGAGATGTTTTACCTCGGGACTTGGAAATTTAAGGGAAACATTCCTCGCGCTGATTGGGTGGTTAAAATATTACTGCGTAATCTACTTGATAAGAAGTAAACTAGTTATGTATTATACTTAAGTCTTTCTTTACAGTTAATGATGTAAAATAGTGTAAGAACCATTGCTTACAATATAGGCGTCGTACTATTAAGTATACCTACTATCTAATGGGGACGTAGGCCAGTAAAAACACTTTAGAGCCTTTGTTAAAACTTAATTAGAAGGTAGCAATGTATTACTACGTAATTTACTTAATAAGGGGTAAATTATTTATTTCTTGTACTTAAACCCTTGTTTACAGTTATTGATGTATTATATGTAATATCAATGTGAGGGCCATTGCTTACAAAGTAGGCGTCGTACTATTCGGTAGACCTACTCTCTAATGGGGACGTAGGCCAGTAAAAACACTTTAGAGCCTTTGTTAAAACTTAATTAGAAGGTAGTAATGTATTACTACGTAATTTACTTAATAAGGGGTAAATTATTTATTTCTTGTACTTAAACCCTTGTTTACAGTTATTGATGTATTATATGTAATATCAATGTGAGGGCCATTGCTTACAAAGTAGGCGTCGTACTATTCGGTAGACCTACTCTCTAATGGGGACGTAGGCCAGTAAAAACACTTTAGAGCCTTTGTTAAAACTTAATTAGAAGGTAGCAATGTATTACTACGTAATTTACTTAATAAGGGGTAAATTATTTATTTCTTGTACTTAAACCCTTGTTTACAGTTATTGATGTATTATATGTAATATCAATGTGAGGGCCATTGCTTACAAAGTAGGCGTCGTACTATTCGGTAGACCTACTCTCTAATGGGGACGTAGGCCAGTAAAAACACTTTAGAGCCTTTGTTAAAACGTAATTAGAAGATATCAATGTATTACTATCAATTACTACGTAATTTACTTAATAAGGGGTACATATCTCTATACATACATAGTTATATCTACTGCATAGCTACAAATTTAAATCTACGGTCTATATTGAAGGAAACGCATCACTTTAAAAGCAATATGGTTTGCTGAGAAAGTTTATTGATAATCAAGACAGATAACCTCTCTGACGTCAACATTCATTGTAGAATTATGAAAAACTAAGATCCATTTGGCCCAGAATAATCTTATAAAAAGTTGCGGATATAAAAGGTAACAAATCATGTAGAGTTTTCATGTAACTAATTCACTGCAATATTTAAATTCTATAATTAAAAATACTTAACTAAGTGAATACATAGGGATTACTTGCTGACGCGATTCGAAACAATCGTTCCTTTTACGAAAGCAAAACCTGAGTACATGTTTTCAAGATGATTACATCAAGAAAATTTAAATTCTGTTTTATGTAAAGCTAATATTTATACTATATTTTCCCACACTAAACAAGGCCTAGAACATGTAAACTGGTTTTCACTGCCCCCCTTAACAAAACTACTATCAAGTAAAGCAAAAATAAATTTTTCAAGTAAACTTCTAGTACGCCTAAGAACCCCCAATATATTTTTTATGCTTTTTTCGGTTATTGGGGAGACGTGTTCGTATGTTTTGTAATACTGTGTTTTGCTTTGTCAGGGCCGCGTGATGCAACCAGACAATGCTCCAAACATTAAAATACATTTAGAAAAATAAATAATTTATGATCAATATTTTTTTATCTCGCCAATTTAGAATTATCAGAAAAAGTATTCTTTGAAGGAATATTTAGTTGGAACCTGGTTTTGTCATTTAAATTAAAACAACAAAATTCATGATTTAAAAATGGCGTTTCAATTTATTTTATAGTGTTTATAAAGAAACGTATAAATTGAAAGAGAAACAGAAACTTAAATGACGTGGTTTCTAGTGTTAGTTTTTCTCTATAAACGTTTTAAATAAAATTGTTACATACAGAATGTTTATAATGTTAAATACGTAGTCTAATTATTGAATCTAATAAAAACCAAAATATTTCTAATATCCTCATTATGTTTATGGATTTACAGTCTTGGAAATCTTTTCTATGTCTTACCATTTGTTTGGAATAATACATCCATTTTCTTTATATTATATACGTACTTCATTTTTGTACACATATATGAAATTTATAAAAAAACATAAAAACAAACTTTTCTGCTGATAAACAAGTATAAAGACTGACTCAATAATTGATTATATAACATTTAAAGCGCCCAATAGGGTTACCGTGTCTCAAACAGCAAACTTGGTTTTCATAAATCATTAAATACTAAGAAATACGTATTCCTTGATATAATGAAACTTTAGTTTATCACTTTGTTTGCTCCTTTATTTTATAAATTTCGTTGTAATTATAATAATTTATTATATAAATCCCACCTATATAACATTTATTTTGTTTAATTATTTAATTTATTTGTATTTTAGTATTTCTTTAATTAAACTGTTACAATATACAGAATTGGTGTTTTACCTATACTGCCCGTAACGTATGTTGACGAAAAACAATTTAAAATGACAATTCATATTTAATGGGAAAATGCATACTTGCATTACCGATGAAAGCATCTCGTATGTTAATTTACCTTTTGGCTCTATTCATCGATCCCATGATGAATACACGTTTGGTGTAGCAGATTTTTCTTTGCCTTTTTATAGGGTTCACAACTATTGCGTTAGTTCGTCTGTCCATTTCCTCTAAACGTATTTCACTAAATCTTCTACAGTATCCCCGTTGCGCATACTTCAAATTCCCTTCCATGTAAATTCTTTCACTTTGAACAAGTTGTTCCTTGAATATAAAGACACCCAGTGGGGTAAATTCACAAGTGGTTTGTTCGATAAAGCAAATGCCCCTCTATAACTGCGTGAGGGTCTTCAACGACTCATTGTGTTTTTCTAACAAGGTTCCTTTGTATTTTCATGGTTCGCGGCCATTACTTTCTCGACTGCAAGACTATCTGAAAGTTTTTTTCCACGCAGTAAACTGAATTAAAGTTTTTACTTCAATATTTTTCTACAAAAGATTATAAATATCAGTCTGCCTTATAATCACATACATTCAGCAATGCA